>JAHKKF010515915.1:0-14032 GCA_019740295.1 Labeo calbasu
TTTTTTTTCTCAGAATTGTGAGTTATATGCTCAAAATTGTAAGATATTAAGTCAGAATTGTGTGATATAAACTCGCATTTGCAAAGTATAAAGTCAGAATTGTGAAAATAAAACTCGCAATTATCTCGCAATTCTGACTTTTTTTTACACAAATCTGACGTTTTTCTCAGAGTTGTGAGATATAAACTTAAAATTGCGAGATATTAAGTAGGAATTGTGTAATAAACTAATAAACAAAAGTTTGTGAAGTATAAAGTCAGAATTGTTAGATAAAAACTTGCAATTCTGATGTTTTCACACAATTCTGACTTTGTTATAAAGAAACTCGCGTGATATAAACTCGCATTTGCAAGTTCTAAAATCAGAATTGTGAAATAAAAACTCAATTCTTTTTGTCTCGCAAATGCCAGCATTCTGACTTTTTCTCAGAATTGTGAGAAAAACTCGCAATTCTGACTTTTTTCTTGCAAAATACGAGTTTGTATTTCGCAATTCTGACTTAATTTCTATGAATTGCAAGTATTTATCTCACAATTCTGAGAAAAAAAATCTGAATTGTGAAATGTAAACTCCAATTACAGGAGAAAAAAAAAATAATAATAATAATTGTCGCAATTTCCTTTTATTTTTGTGGTGGAAACGGGCTTCCATACTCATTCCATTGCCCCCCGTTGTTTTTGTTTCTGATGACCGAAACGTCACATTAAATAAATAAAATGCCGTTTTTCGCATGTTTGCATATAATTATAACTGGATTTTCATCTATGTAAGATGTTTTGAAGTTGGGGGGAAAGGTCCCTATTTTTGCGTCTTTCATGATTGATCACTGCTGTTATTTCGAAGTACTTGTGCCCATTCCTATTGGAAACGTTTGTCCCTGCTTATGCTGGTAAACTTCCAGGTGTTAGTAAGACGTTCCTCTTGTTTCAATACCTTTCATTAGCAGCCTAATTCTCAGCTTTTTCCTCTACATGATGAAATAAAATGAGCTTTTTGTTTCCAAAGAGCTAGTGTCCCGAAACCTAAATTCAGCCACTGCAGTGCATGTCATATTTGAAAACTTTGACCTTTAACCCCTAACTCTGGCACCATGCTGCATGTTGTAAGCCTAACGTGTCTCTGTCTCTGATGCCTGCCTTTCTAACCGGCCTCCAGCCACGCTTCCGCGGAAAGAGAGTGCTCTCAAACAGGAGACGGAGAGTAAGTATCAGCGTCACATGCCACGCCTATCCCATAATGCCTTGCTTCCTCTTATTCAGAGGGCATCTCTTTCTGACATATTTCTCACAGTAAACCATTATCTCAAATTCAGTTTCAATGTTTCATGGGTATGCAAAACATGTTTTTGAGTTACGTGCACCGTTTTATGTATTTCATTTTACCTTATTCACTTTTTCTCAATCAAAACTAACCCTAAACAAGTCCACCGGGTTATTAATTATTAAAATGTTTAATGTTAATCACTGGTAAATGGGGAGATCGTGTGATCTGTATGAGTTTTTACAAGTTGGGTTGCATGTACATCATGACCCCTTTCAGATCAGCATGTATTTTACGAGGTAAGTTTAATAGCCCATATAAAAAGGTGATTTTAATATAAATCAAGTACATATGACTTTTGTTTAATATCTAGTTCATGTTCTGATGGTTTCTCCTCTGATGGTTCTCTCAGGCCTACATGGGAGCTCTGGGAAGCTTACAGGCTCCACCTCAAGTCTGAATAAACTTGCTGTGACCAGCTCCAACAGCAGACGCTCACAGTCATCTTCTCTGCTTGATATGGGCAACATGTCCGCCTCTGACCTCGACGTAGCAGACAGGACCAGATTTGATAAGGTGCGCCACCTCTAAAGCTTGGAGATTTAAATTTAAAGGGCACCCCAGATATTAAGACTTACATGGTTTAATATAACATAAATGATGTCTCTTACTGAAATATGTAGTTGAAAGCCCATGAAAGATTTACGTCACTTAAAAAAATCAACATCGATTTATACATATTGGACATGGGGGGGCCGCCATTATTTTGATGACGTCAAATGTTTGCACTCGGTGAGCGACTGCACTACCTGTTGCTTTATTTTTTTTTTTACCTCAACACAACTGAAAATAAAATACTGATATGATGACCACAGCTACTGAAAGAGTTTACAGGTGGCGATGGATATAAGCATAGTTTTGAACCAAATGCCATACCATTGATTTTTTTCCCCACAAGGAGTCTAAAGGCCCTTGGATATTGAGTGAAATCCACGCTGAGAAACTCCTTTGGTGGCTGCGGATTTATGACAAGCGTCGGCATGTTTTACATCCTGCCAGGATGGCATCTAGCATTTCTTGTCTCTGCCATTTGTAAGCTCTTCCAGTAGCTGTAGTCTATTAAAAGCCTTTAAGGCATCAGGGCTAAAGTGCCAAGAACATAGACTTTAAGTTTTATTTGTCCACAGGCATCTTCTCATTTTCTCCTATTATTGTCGCTAGGACAGTGAAGACTTGAATCGCTTCTCTGTTGCCCTTCAACTAAAGAATTACAAACAAAAGCTGCACAATGTGGCAGAGTTTTCAGAGTGTTGCGGTTAAAATAGCAACAGGTAGCGCCAGTTGCTCACCGAGTACAACCATTTGACGTCATCGAAATAATGGCACCCCCCATAGTCCAAAATATGTATAAAACAATGTGGATTTTTTTTTAAATAACGGAATTTTTTCATGGGTTTTCTACGACATATTTTAGTAATTGATGTTATATTAAGCCATACAAGTCTTAAAGGAGAAGATAACTCCCAGAACAAAAATGTACAGATAATTTACTCACCCCCTTGTCATCCAAGATGTTAATGTCTTTCTTTCTTCATTTGATAAGAAATTATGTTTCTTGAGGAAAACATTCCCGAATTTTTCTCCATATAGTGGACTTCAATGGTGCCCCCGAGTTTGAACTTCCAAAATGCAGTTTAAATGCGGCTTCAAATGGCTTTAAACGATCCCAGTCGAGGAACAAGGGTCTTATCTAGCGAAACAGTCAGTCATTTTTTGAACAATTTGACAATTTATATACTTTTTAACCTCAAACGCTCGTGTTATGTCGGAAAACTCCCGTCCCGTTATCTTCTTCAACGTCAAAATCATCCTACATTGCTGTTTTCCCTTTTTTTGTAAAGGGCCTTCTCTGCATGTTCACTTTGTAAACACTAGGTCGGTACTTCTGCAACGATGTAGGACGATTTTGAAGTTGGGAAAAAAACGAGATGGGAGTTTTCGACATACCCTAACTGTATTGACCGTATTGAACCTGAAAAAATACAGAGTTTACGCAGACTTAGACAAGACTAGCGTTTGAGGTTAAAAAGAATATAAATTGTCAAATTGTTTCGAAAATGACTGATCGTTTAGAGCCATTTGAAGCTGCATTTAAACTGCATTTTGGAAGTTCAAACTTGAGGGCACCATTGAAGTCCTTGAAGAAAGAAAGACATGAACATCTTGGATGACAAGGAAGTGGACTTCTCCTTTAATACCTGCTGATTAGTATACAGTTATAGTGTACATATTCCCATTGAGGGCCTTTCTTTGTCATTTTTCTAGATTTTTGAGCAGGTTTTGAGTGAGCTTGAGCCGCTGTGTCTGGCTGAACAGGACTTTATCAGCAAGTTCTTCAAGCTGCAGCAAAATCCGACACTAGCTCAGGTGAGTATCAGATACAATACAGTCTCAGGTCTGTAGTTATGTGTGATTTAATGATGTTAAAATGCCTCATTAGGCAGAGAATGTGGACGACGCTGATGGAACGGTTCACTCCAGACCGCCTAGTGAACACAGACATTCAATATCTGAGTGAGTAACCATCCTCTTGAGCTGAAATCTGTTTGTGAGCAGATTAAAAACAAATGATCATACATTCATTTCTCTTGCAGGAAGGACATGGTTCGCATGATGATGAATAAGATCTTTCAGAGCATCGAGACGGAGCTGAACAGTCTGATAGCTTTAGGTGATAAGATAGACAGCTTTAACTCTCTCTACATGCTGGTGAAGATGAGTCACCACGTCTGGACGGCCGAAAATGTTGACCCCGCGTCCTATCTCAGCACAACGCTTGGCAACGTACTGGTCACCGTCAAGAGAAACTTTGATAAATGCATTGTAAGTGCAGCTTCCAGAACAAAAATGTACAAATAATTCACTCACCCCCTTGTCATCCAAGATGTTCATGTCTTTCTTTCTTCAGTCGTAAAAAAAATTGTTTCTTGAGGAAAACATTTCAGGAATGTTCTCCATATAGTGGATCGATGCAGCGATGTAGGACGATTTTGAAGTTGGAGGAGAAAATGAGATGGGAGTTTTTCGACATACCCTAACTGTTTTCCTCAAGAAACATAATTTCTTTATGACTGAAGAAAGAAAGACATGAACATCTTGGATGACAAGGGCTGAGTAAATGATCTGTAAATTTTCGTTCTGGAAGTGAACTTCTCCTTCAAGCACTGTTTGATGGTGAGACCAGTATTTGAATCTTCTGATGTTTCTGTTGCTCTTTTAGTCAGGCCAGATTCGTCAGATGGAAGAGGTGAAGATTTCAAAGAAGAGTAAAGTAGGCATCCTGCCGTTTGTCACTGGCTTTGAGGAGTTTGCTAAGCTAGCCGAGGCCATTTTCAGAAACGCAGAGCGACGAGGTGATCTGGATAAAGCTTACATCAAACTCATCAAAGCTGTCTTCAGTAACGGTGAGGGTTGGAAGCAACCAGACACCTCTTAAATTTGTTAATTCATTAACAGAGAATGTAACCCACTGTTCATGCACATTTTCAATTGTTCAACTGATTGGTCTCTCATTGTTTGAATATCACAGTGGAGAAAGTTGCCAACGAGAGTCAGAAGACTCCACGTGACGTGGTGATGATGGAGAACTTCCACCATATCTTCTCAACACTGTCCAGTCTCAAAATCTCCTGTCTAGAAGCAGAGAGGAAGGACGCCAAGCTGAATTACACAGACCACCTACAGTCCTACGTCATCAACTCACTGGGCCAACCGCTGGAGAAACTTAACGTAAGCCAAATCTTTATGGAAACCAGGATTGAGCAGTATTATATGTGTTTGGACTATTAATGTAATTGGATTCTTCAGCTTTTATGGACCATTTTTAATTTTCTTCCCACTTTTGCAGCACTTCTTTGAAGGAGTGGTGGCGCGTGTAGCTCAGGGTGTCCGTGAAGAGGAAGTGAGCTACCAGCTGGCTTTCAATAAACAGGAATTGCGTAAGGTTATTAAAGAATACCCTGGGAAGGAGGTGAAAAAGGGCCTGGACAACCTCTACAAGAAAGTGGATAAGCACCTGTGTGAAGAGGAAAATCTGTTACAGGTGAATAAAGCAGTAAATGGTTGTATTAAATCATTTTACGATTCTAGAGTGTGATTGTGAATTGTTCTGTCCGCTAGGTCGTGTGGCACTCCATGCAAGACGAGTTCATTCGGCAGTACAAGCACTTTGAGGGTCTGATAAACCGCTGCTATCCGGGGTCAGGAATCACTATGGAGTTCACCATTCAAGACATGCTGGAGTACTTCTCCAGTATCGCTCAGTCGCACTAAAACAGGAAGTTAAATCATTGTTCAAGAAAAGTGCTGTGTGAGAGAGAAAGAAAGAGAATGAGTGCATACATTTGTATATATATTACAGTGCAATTTTGCTAGTAATGATGTGTCATAACGAACACTGGAACCCTAACATGCAACTTGAGTTTCTTTTGTTACTGATTCCATGACTTTTTTTTTTTTTGTTAAAAACAAAACTGCTTTATAACACAGTAGTATAGTGAATCGCAAGTGACTGAACTTTGATTATTTCTATAAAACCTAAACACTAAATGTGTGTGGTTGATTTTTCATGCACATGAATGTATCAACACATGTAAAGAAAAAGGCCTGGAGTCATATGTAAGAAAATAAAGCTTACTTTTTAAAGTTAATTTTCTTTTCTGGTAATTAATTGTGGTTTTTGATTAGAAAAGACCATAGCATTATTGTTGGATGCTGATTCACCAAAGCTATAAAAATAACGACAGAGGAACATAGTTGCAATCACTTTACCCACATGTTTTCCAACCCGATAAACTTTAAAAACATTGCCACATAGTCAGCCAATAATATAATAAGCAGAATGTTAACATCTGTCAGTTTGTACTCAGCAATACAGTTACCATTCTTGGTGAGAACAAGAACAATTATTAAAACTTTATGGTTACTGTTAAAGTGAGCGGTCCTTGAAAACTATGCTTTAATTAAAGAAAAAAGTCTCTAATATTTTAAATATTTAGTATCCATTTTATAGAAGCGATAAAGTATGAGAGGCTGTGCAAATATGTAAATTTAAAGAAGAGGGTGATTACAGCCAGTGTTGGGGGTAATGCATTACAAGTAATGTGAGTTACATAATCAGATTACTTTTTCAAGTAACTAGTAAAGTAACACATTACTTTTAAATTTACACAAAAAAAGTTACTTTTTTAAATAAAGTCAAGTCAAAAGTTTACAGACACCTTGCAGAAAGCAAAATGTTAATTATTTTACCAAAATAAGAGGGATCATACAAAATGCATGTTATTTTTTATTTAGTACTGACCTGGATAAGATATTTTACATAAAAGACGTTTACATAGTCCACTAGAGAAATAATAGCTAAAATAGAGTTAAAAATCCTTCAGGTCCCACAGATTTTTTGGTTTTTCAGCATTTTTGTGTATTTGAAACCTTTCCCACAATGACTGTATGATTTTGAGATCCATCATTTCACACTGAGGACAACTGAGGGACTCATATGCAACTATTACAGAAGGTTCATGCGCTCCCTGATGATTCAAAAGGAAACAATGCATTAAGAGACCGGGGTGAAAACTTTTGGAATTTGAAGATCAGAGTAAATGTAACTTATTTTGTCTTCTGGGGAACATGTAAGTATCTTCTGTAGATTCTGAAGGGCAGTACTAAATGAAAAAAATTAATATAATAAAAATGTACACATCCTCATTCCATTCAAAAGTTTACACCCCTGGTTCTTAAAACAAAACTAAGCATCATTCAGGTAACAATACAGTTTCAATTATCAAGTGTATGTAAACTCTTGAACAGGGTCATTTTTATAAATTCAACTATTATATGTAAACATCTTTTATGTGAAATACCGTATTCAAGTCAGTACCAAATAAAAAATAACGTGCATTTTGTATAATCTCTTATCTTTGGTAAAATAATTAACATTTTGCAGATTCTGCAAGGTGTATGTAAACTTTTGACTTCCACTATAATTAACGCCAGTTTCTTTCTTTTACCATTTATTGACTTTTAGCAGCTCTCCTGTGTAAACATGTTACTGTAGTTTTAGATTAAACATGCATTTATTCATCTCACTCACACAAAAACAGATTCAGTATTCCTCAGAATGAATAAAAACAGTGGAATGCAAACTCAGAATAGGATTTAAAGAATGACAGGATTTTAAATAACACAAATATCCTTTATGCATTTAATCATTTCATTAATTTTGGTGTGAAAGGGCTTTTACGTTTGAGAGAAAATAACTGTTTTATATTAAAAACAAACAAGCAAGCCCTGCCCATATTTTAAAATAATGCAAACGTAATGTAACGCATTACTTTGCATAGAAAGTAACTATGTAATATAATTAGTTACTTGTTTAGGGGGTAACGCATGCGTTAATTTTAAAAGTAACTTTCCCCAACACTGATTCCAGTTACTATTTTGCATTTTTGTCCAGTTTGCAAAACAGTTTCACAACGGAGATGGTTGGAACTAGTGACCACCTTGACTGTGTAATTTTAAAGCGACTTGACTAGTGTCCTGCATCAATCACGAACAGGGAAGCTATGACTAACTTTCCCCCGAAATCTGTCTCCCCACCCCCATTGCTCAATACTTCATTTCCCATCATGCTCAGTTAAAAAGCTTTTTTTCCCCTTCTTTTTGCAGAAAGCACTGAAATCAGATGTTGGTGAGCTGCTTCACCTCAGCGATGGATGTGTGTTGATCTGTTGGTATTTTGAGTCACTGAGCCTCAATAAACCGACGGACTCTTTTACGCATGTGATTCACTATGCCGCCTCGCAAGAAGGAGTACGGGATTAAACGAGCGAGCGGATCTCTGGTCCACTTCAGAGCGCCCGTGAGTGCGACCACGGTTCGCCGACACTCCGCCGTCGTTCCTTCGGTGCTGACGTTCGCCGTGATCGTGGCATCCGGAGGCCTGTTGCTCATGATAGAGAAGGGAATGCTGAACAGCGTGCAGACTCCGCCGCCACGCGCCAACGGGAGGAAAGTGGAATACCGACTGAGGAATAGCGACGCGGCTGTGGACGTGGAGTCTCAGGTAACGTAGTCAAACGCAAGCTCGCTAGATTGTGAATAAACGCTGACGTATTTTGTTAAATTCAAGAATATTTTTATATTTTTGCATGTAGTCATCAAACTTTCTTTGAGGTTCGCCAGTTTAAACCGCAATGAAATTTCATGATAACTCGGGCTGCGTCTCTAAATCTAGTGAGCTTCCTACCTAGACAACATTGCGGGGATGGCTACAATTCAGTTCAATACGGTGACTCCAATTATTACCTGGACAAAACAGCCACACAAAATGTTTAAATGGCTTACATTATATAACTATAAATCTAAAACAAAGTTATTTTTTTAAACAAATTAGGCTAATGCACAAACACACGTTTTAAGCGAAGCATTTAATAAAAGTAAGTGTTAACTTACTAAATACTTTTAAAATGTCAAAGAAATGTGTCTTAATAAACTTAAGTTGTTAGATTTTTATTTAAAAACTTACAATTTTACAAGAATGACTCCCAAAGTGTCTCAAGTGATCTTAAGTTGCCCAGCTAGTGCACTATTCTGAATACCTGGACAGAAAAGAAAGAACAATTTATGGGGAATAAAAATATTTAAGACCCTCTAGTCAATGTGTAATCCTCTCAAGCCATTTGTTTTGTTAAAACTAATCAAAATGTTTTTCTCTGGTATTACAGCAGTTTCTTTCTGTACCGTCTTTGTACTGAACTTTTGGATCGTAGAGTAAAATAAGTATTTTTGGGTGTAAAACCAGATTATTTCTATTTATATCTGATTAATCCTATTAAACTGTCCTATTATTACTCATTTGGAGGATCTATGGATTTAGTTAAAGTTGGTATGAGGAAAACATCTTTGATGAAACAGAGAAACTCCATATTTCATTCCAGAAAATATTAAACAGCTGCTTACCTTCAAGCCAAGATATGAAATATGAAACTTGGGGCCAATTCTTTCAAGTTAAGATCCCTGCTGTGCTCTTGACAGAAAAGTATAGTCACATGACAGTTCAGCTACCTCCTCTGGTCTCTCTCAGCCAACATGAAATATAGACTTTTAGATTTTGGTGTTACTTATAGTAACCAGGAGTTATAAAGTTATTACACATATTCAGTAGGCATAATTTTTTTAATTTATTTTTTACATTTATTTTAGTGTGCGTGTGCGCAAAAGGGCAAGTGTGCGAAGTGAACATGCTCTTATGCTGATCGGAAAGTATTTTGCAACAATTGAATGTTTATTTCTTGTTGTGTATGTATCCTGAAAATAACTGATGAATTAGTTTAAGTGCAGTTCACTTGATGTTTGGTCATTCAGTGGAATGTCCAGAGTAAATGTTTTGTTCTGTTTTGTAACACATTTTTATGTTTTATCTGCTTTTGGCTTGATGGAGATGTTTATGGAAATTGTGCTAGCTAAACATAGTTTGCTATTTTCAAATGTAAATATTTTTTTATGGTGGTGTACATTGGGAGAAAATTACATTTAGAGCAGACAGTGAGTTGAGTTGAGACCTTTTAGTAAATTCGCTTCATGTAAGAATCTGTTGGTACATAATTTCACAAAAAAAGTAATTAGAGAGCACATAATATTTTATTTCCATTTTTTTTTTACATGGTTCTCTGAAATACTAATTTTTGCCCATTCAGAGGTCAGATCTGCAGTAGTGTCCTCCCACCTTATCAGTGGCCAGAATTTTTTCCCCCATAGCAATTTTTATATCTTTTTTAAAGCATTATAAGCAATCAACCAAATCACCTACAGCGTGAATCACAACATTGCAAACTTAAAGCGGGAAAAAAAAAACTTTGGTTACAAACTTAGGTACAAAATGGTGTACTTAATGGTATTAATAAGTAAAATAACTACAATCCCATTAAGTAATTTGTAACAAGTTGAAAACATTGTGTATAAACAATATATTTTATGTTTATTTCAAAATATGCACAAATATACAGATATTAAAAGCAGGGTATGTGATTTGGTTCAAAAACATTTTGTTATACTGTTTGAAAGTCTCTTCCCATCCTGTTAGCAATCACTATGTTAAGTGGTATTTATATATTTGGAAGGTGTTTGGACCTAGGAGGGTTACGATAGGCTGTCCTGCCTGCCTGTCAGTATGTGTTTGGATGCCTCTGCGCAGACATGACACATCATCAGGGTGTTCCATTACACTATCGCAAACTGAGTGAGAATGGAAGGCGTTATAGTAATATTATGCACTTTGTACTATACTGTTTTCCCACCGGTGAATGAGACATGAGGTAATCTGACAGCGTCTGGTATGCCTGTGTGCATTTTGGAGGAGGCGTGACGTTGGAGAGCAATTTGCAAGGAGAGTGGGATCTTATGTAAGGCTTATAAAATCCCTTCCACCCCCTGGATTCCATTTTTTTCTGTGTTAATTTGTACAGACTCTGTTTTACTGGTTAAATAAAAAAAAGTTAACCAAAAAGCATGTCTAATTAATTGTGAAAATTACACAATTTAACAGCAGTTTATTAAAAGTTTAACAAAAATTACATTTTAAGGCCTTATAAAATATGTTATATGTTTTTGGTTTTATTAAAGTGTAATAATTAAAAGCACATCTAGTTAATTGAGTTTTCATTAAAAAAATATATATATTTTATTTATTTATTTATTGTTTTTTTTTAAATAGTTTTTTTTGTAAATATTCCTGAAAAAAATGGTTTAATAATCATTTTATTAGTAGTATTACTATCATTAAGTAGTATATTTCTGTCACAATTTTTTCAAGTTAAACCAAACTTTTATTTTGACAGGTTGCAGTGAAGACCCGTAAGTTTCTGTTTGTATATGCTATGATAGTTTTTCTTCGAAAGAAATGGTAAAATGCTCATGAAGTGACTCTCAGAGCAGTTCTAGAGATTATATTTATATATTCATGTACTCATATATTGTGGCATCAAAAGCTCAAAACACCATGAGTGTCACGCATACTTAAGTATGTGTAGAAAACAAAACTGCGTCTGCGCCATTCGTTCAAGAGACATGCAGAACATGCCGAATTCATATTTAAATAGTATTTTTGTGGCTTAATATTCAGACACTAGCCCATATCGCATATTGATTTAAGTGACCATCTTTGATTTATTCATCCAAAATTTGGCAAATTCCGTGACATTCCGCATTATATAGTAAATTCCATTTTTATGACCATATTCCGGAATTCTGTCTGTGTTTTCCACACAGTCTTTGGAAATTGTAGGGTCCTACTTATGCTTTCAAAGCTAGCTTGCTGTTGTTAGCTTATCCAAAATCGCCTACCCTACCTTTAAATGGATCATCCAAAAATAAATTTTCTGTCATTACTCACCCTCATGTCGTTCCAAACCGTAAGACCTTCGTTCACCTTAAGAACACAAATTAAGATATTTTTGATGAAATCCGAGAGCTTTCTGACCCTGCATAGACAGCTACCACGTTCAAGGCCCAGAAAGGTAGTAAGGACATTGATAAAATAGTCCCTGTGACCTCAGTGGTTCAACCTTAATGTTATGAAACTACGAGAATATGTTTTGTGTGCAAAGAAAACAAACAAACAAAAAAAAACACTTTATTACACAATTTCCTCTTTTCCTTGTCAGAGAGTACCACGACGCATATCTATAAAACATGAGCATGAAACTAAAGATTTTATGTACTTATTTAATTCTAAAGTTATATATGCCTCTTTCCCGCCAGATTGTACAAGAGATCCGCAATCGCACCATAAGATCGATGTGCGGTCAGAAGAACATGCCTCACAGCGTGTGGTCTCTCAGCCCGCTGCAGAGGAAGACTCTGCTCCAGCATATACTAGTGAACGACGAGCATCGCTTTCTATACTGTTACGTCCCCAAAGTGGCCTGTTCAAACTGGAAACGAGTAATGAAGGTACTGAGCGGCGCTCTAGCCAACGTTGACGTCAAAGTGAAGATGGACCATCGTGCTGACTTGGTCTTTCTGTCGGACTTTCCGCCTGAAGAGATACGGCATCGACTACGGCATTATTTTAAATTCATGTTTGTGCGAGAGCCAATGGCACGCTTGCTTTCAGCCTACCGCAACAAGTTTGGCGAAATTGAGGCGTATCAACGTAAATACGGTGCGGAGATTATACGCCGCTATAGAAAAGGGTACGCAAAGGATAAAAAAATAGCAGGGAATGACGTGACGTTCACAGAGTTTGTACGTTATTTGCTGGACGAAGAACCGGAGCGCATGAACGAACATTGGATGCCCATTTACAACCTGTGTCAACCCTGCGCCATAGAGTATGACTTCATAGGCTCCTACGAAAAGCTGGAAAGTGACGCCTCTTACGTTCTGGAACGTGTCGGAGCACCGCAACACGTACGTTTCCCCGAACGCCAGACGTGGTACAAACCCGTCACCAAAGAAACGCTGCATTATTACTTATGCACAGTGCCACAGAAGTTTCTCAAAGAGCTCCTGCCCAAATATATTTTGGACTTCTCTCTGTTTGGATATCCTTTACCCAACACAACCACTGAGTACTGTAGGCATTAACAAAGGGTACTAGCTTTGTGAGACTGTCTATAATCTTTCAATATGTTAATATTTGAATACTTTTTTAAGATAGATTTTTTTGTATCTGTACAGAATTGAAAATATATTTGAATATAAGCCTCAGGACAGTGTATTTGAGAGCTATTTAATATGTTCAAACCACTATTTAAAACTGGAAATACTCGATCAGCTATTTTTATTCATGAGATGAAATAGGAAATGAAAGAACATTGTGCTGTGCGCAAGACTATCGTCAGAGTTTTATATTAGTAAGCACAAGCTTCCACCATTTTTTCACTTGTCTTTGCAGTATTAACGACTCCAGTGTTGTTGTTGTTTTTTTTTGATTATTTAGATAATCATTATCTCTGCTGTCACCCTTATGATATTGCTGAGTAATTCTTTTATAAAATGAAATGTGAAGCTTGGAGAGAGAAAATGAGTCTCTGAATAGCTTTTGATGTCATTCCTATCTGTATCTAATGAATTGCGTTGAGAGTGTTGAGTTTGATACGACCAAAACAAATATTTCTGACCACAAACTTGAACCCTTCCCATCTGCCACTTCCTCTGAAAAGATGAGACTCTGAGTTGAATCCCTTAAGAGATTGAGGAATGCAGTTTTACATCCAAAAAGCAGAAGTGCTGTACAATGAGGAAATAAAAAAAATCTTTGAAACCCACAAGCTGGATTTCTTTGGGTAATTTTTCTGAGCTAAATATTTATATTAAAGAACTGAGCCAGTAATAAGCTGACGGTGTTTTAAATCCCACAGGCAAAACGAGAGAAAATGTAGGGATACTAGTAAAAAAAAAATGCTGGGTTAAAAACAACCCAAGTTGGGCTATTTGGCAACCCAGCCATGGGTAAATATTGGCCAGAAGAACACATGCTCCATTATTTTGAACCAGCTGGTTGCTGGGTTGTTTATTTATGTCAACTATTGTTTTAAAGTTATTATATTGCTGGTTTAAAATGGCTTAAAAAACACACAGAATTATAGAGGCAACCGCAATACTCAAAAGATGAACATTTATTAAGCATGAACACCCATGGACAACAAATTAAGACAAATTGAGTATATTTGGGTGAATATACAGCATAGTTTACAATATTGCATACCAT
>JAHKKF010515917.1:18816-30697 GCA_019740295.1 Labeo calbasu
TTTTCAAGTTTCTTTGATGAATGGAAAGTTCAGAAGAACAACATTTATCTGAAATAGAAATCTTTTGTAACATTATAAATGTCTTTATCATCACTTTTGATCAATTTAAAGCATCCTTGGTAAATAAAAAAGTATTAATTCTAAAATTTCAGTTTCTTTCCCATAAAAAAAAAACTATATAGACTCCAAGCTTTTGAATGGTATAGTGTATAATGTTACAAAAAATATTTCAGATAAATGCTGATCTTTCTATTCATCAAAGAATCCTGAGAAAATGTACTCAGTTGTTTTAAATATCGATAGTAACAATAATAATAATAATAATAAAAAAATGTTTCTTGAACAGCAAATCAGCATATTAAAAGGATTTATGAAGGATCATGTGACAGAGTAATGATGCTAAAAGTTCAGATAGGTGAGCAGAAGAGACTTAAAACTGTTCAGAAACATTTGACTAGTAGTGTACATACATATACAAAAAAAAATTGGGATTGGTAACAATTTAAAATGTTTTTTTTTTGTCTCGTATGCGTGCAAAGACTGCATTTATTTGATAAAAAATACAGTAAATAAAATGTATTAATGCGATGGCAAAGCTGAATTTTGAGCAGCCGTTGCTTAATTTAGTCTTAAGTGTCACATGATCCTTCAGAAATCATTCTAATATGCTGATTTGGTGCACCAAAATCTTATCATCAGTGCTACAAATAGGTTAGCTGTTTAATGTTTTTGTGGAAAATGTGATATATTTTTATTCAGGATCCTTTGATGAATAGAAATTTTCAAAGTATGGTGTTTATTTAAAAAATAAATCTTTTGTGACATTATAAATGCATTTATTGCTTTTGATCTATTTAATGCATCCATGCTGAATAAAAGCATTCATTTAATTTTAAATTTAATTTTTGTTTTTAATTTTTAAAAAATTGTACTTAAAGTTTTTTTAAATTTATTGTTTGTTTTTTTTTAAATAAAAAATTAAATGCTAGTGTTTATTGTTTGAAGAAAGACAACACAGCATCAAAACAGAAAGCTGCCCCTCTCCATGTTAACCAGACAAACTTTGCCCATTGGTCCTGGTTGACATGATGATATGGAAATGTTTTTGAGTTCTGTACTAAATGTACAGAAAATTGATTCCCTCCGCGCCTATGTTTTCCTTGATATGTTGTCTAACATTCCCGCCGTTGGCTGCTAATCTTGTATCTAAATGACACAGCTGTCTTCCTCGCTAAAGCTGCAGACATGTGAGTCTGAGTAGCACACAATAGATTAATACATTGCAAGTCAGGTTTAGGGTTGCTCAGGAAATGAGGTCCCCACGAAACAAAACGAAAGCCGAAGCCGACTGGGTTAAAGTAACACCGTCACGCAAGTTCTGATATCCTCTATCAATTATGCCGCATATTGATGAGTGTTCGTTGTCAGTAATGGAGCTTGATTTCGAAATTAGGCCTGGATGAGGTCCATTGGTGTATGTGTTGACTGATATGCAGTGATTGGCTGATTATTATGTCTACTATGCTATTTTATGCCAAGTTCAGTGTCAGCAGACCAGATTGCAACTGTACTACATGTAATAAAGGTTTAGAGTGAAAGAAAATGTTAACTACAATGTTGTAATGCATGGATAATCTTAAAGCAATAGTTTACACAAAATAAAATAATATTTAGCAATTTAACAGTTAATAACAAATTAAACAATTAATTTCAGTACTGTTAAAGTCAGTATGATGCAATGCAGCTGGCAAATACACTACCATTCATAAGTTTGTTTTTTTTTTTATAAAGAAGTGTTTTCTGCTCACCAAGACTGCATTTATTTGATCCAAAGTACAGCAAAAAACAGTAAAATTCTGAAATATTTTTACTGTTTTCTGTTTGAATATATTTTAAAATGTAAATTATTCCTGTGATTTCAAAGCTGAATTTTTAGCATCATTACTCCAGTCACATGATCCTTCAGAAATCATTCTAATATTCTGATTTGCTACTGTATAAAACAGTTATTTTTACTATTTTTATGGTGAAAACAGCTGAGTAGAATTTTTTTTCCAGGTTTCTTTGAATAGAAAGTTAAGAAGAACAGCATTTATCTGAAATAGATATCTTTTGTACCATTATAAATGCATTTATTATAACTTTTGGTCCATTTAAAGCATCCTTGCTAAATGAAAGTATTCATTTCTATCATTTCTTTCCTAAGTGTGTGTGTATGTGTGTGCATATATATATATATATATATATATATATATACTGACTCCAAGCTTTTTAATGGTGTAGTGTGTATAATGTTACAAAAGCTTTTTATTTCAGATAAATGCTGATCTTTGGATCTTTCTATTCATCAAAGAATCCTGAAAAAAAATGTATGCAACTGTTTTAAATATTGGTGATAATAATAAAAAATGTTTTTAATGTTTTTTTTTAAACAGCCAATCAGCATATTATTTATATTAAATCATATTAGATTTCTGAAGGATCATGTGACACTGAAGACTGGAGTAATGATGCTGAAAATTTAGCTTTGTTCACAGCAATAAATTACATTTTAAAATATATTCATATTGAAAGCAGTTATTTTAAATATTTTTGAAATATACTGTTTTTGCTGTACTTTGAATCAAATAAATGCAGGCTTGGTGAGCAGAAGAGGCTTCTTTAAAAAACATTAAAAATCTTACTGTTCAAAAACTTTTGACTGGTAGTGTATGTTGAAGGAGTATTTCACCCAAAAATAAAAATATTTTGGCATCATTTACTTACCTTCATCTCGTTCCAAACCTGTATGACGTTTTCTTCTGTGGAGCACAAAAGAAGATATTCTGACAAATGTCTCGTTTTTTTTGTCCATGCAGTACGTCAACTGGGTTTGATGTTGTTTTGGACCCTGTTGACAAAAATCCCCCCAAAATATCTGTTCTTTGTTCTGCAGACAGAAAAACAGTCATACAGGTTTGGAATGACATGAAGGTGAGTAAATGAAGCCAGAATATTTTTATTTTTGGATGAACTACACATTTGCAAGCGCACTGCATCACACTGACACAGTTCTCGCATTAATTTTTGTTAAAGTGACAATCTCCTCAAAAATGAAATTCATCTTCATTTGCTCACCCTCATGTTGTTCTAAACCTGTCTGACTTTCTTTCTTCTGTGCAATGTAAAAAGATATTTAAAGGTATTTTTGTCACCAAACAGTTTTGGTTTCCATTGGCTTCCATCATATGGGGAAAAAGTCAGTGGAACCTGAGACTGGTTACCAGTATTCTTTAAAATAAATGCATACAGGTTTGGAACGACATGAGGGTGAGTAAATAATGACAAGTTTCATTTTTGGCTAAACTATTTCTTTAGATGTTACTGGCAAAGTACCATATAAATATATTTCTTGTATCAAAACTCATTTATTTTGGTAGTCTAAATATTTGAAAGGTCTCTGGTGGTCATTGGTGCCTTTTCTGCCTCCCCGGCTTCCTCCTGCGTCTGTTTCATACATTATTGAGCCGGTGTTGGCATATGTAGTGAACGTCCGCAACGCTGGCACGGTGTGCCAGTCTACTCGGTAAGGCGCTCTGGTAAAGAGCTCCTCACACCCTGTTCCTTTCCTCCTGTTTCCTCCCATCGCTGCCATCTGATCCCCGGCGGCCTATCAGACCCACGCTGCTGTTATCCTACAGCAACCATTCTGCTAATTATACCTAATGTCACTGAGGCTGCTGTGTGTGTTCAAGCAAGCTCACCTGCACTGGAAACACACTGATTTATCCTTTACATCTTCTGAAGATCAGCCAGCGTCTGAGAAGCGGTGAAGATCGGGCTCGGCGAATATAATTTATCACCGGTAGATATGTGAGAATGTCAAGAGAGAGGAGCGTATCTTGGTTTGCTCTTGAGCGCGGCCTGCCGTGCGGCTTATCTGTGTCACGCGAATGACATTTCAGCCTCTGCTCGACATCTGAAGGTGTCATCTCATTATGCGTATCTCCTTACTGTTGTGTCACCATTTCTGCGGATGTTATCAACAGGAAGGTGGCTGGGTGGTTAGAATGTGGACAGTTAAGACCATGTCTGATCCTAGTAACCATTACTTACCTGCCGCGCTGACACAGAGTGACTCTGTGCGCGCAGGAGGCATCTCTAATTTCTTTACTCTGCTCTGCAGTTTACACTTACATTTGCTTAATGACCGTCAGGCTGCCTCGATAACATCAGTCCAGTTGTAATTTAAAAGAGTGTGTGTGTGTGTGTGTGTGTGTGTGTGTGTGTACAGGATGATAAGGAGAAAAGGCGTTTGGAGGCTCTGGAGAGGAAGAGAGAAAACCAAAGGCTCTTAGAGGAAGAAGATTCTAGGATAAAGGGTAAACAGACAAAAGAAGCCCCCAGTAAAGTGACTCGAGCCCAGATTGAGGAGAACCTACAAAGCGTGCAAAATGTTAAGGAAACCAAGGAAAAAGGTAAGGCCATATCCAGTCCACTGACTTGGAGGTAGAGTGCTGCCTACATAGGCAATATGCGGACGTTCAGAAGACCTTATAAGTGACTGACTTTGAATGCTATACACAGGTAGCAACGCTATGTGTTACACAAAAAGCCAAAGCCCTGATACTAATAAGCTTAAAAACACATTTTTTACATATGTGACCCTGGACCACAAAATCAGTCATAAGTAGCATGGCTATATTTGTTGCAAAGCCACAACACATTGTATAGGCTAAAATTAACGATATTTTTTAATGCCAAAAATCATTACGATATTAATTAAAGATCATGTTTAATGAAGATATGTCAAATATATCAAAACTTAATTTTTGATTAGTAATATGCATTGCTAAGAATTTCATATGGACAACTTTAAAGGCGATTTTCGTCAATATTTAGATTTTTTTTGCACCTTCAGATTCCAGATTTTCAAATAGTTGTATCTCAACCAAATATTGTCCTATCCTAACAAACCATACATCAGTGGAAAGCCTATTTGTTCAGCTTTTGAATGATACATACGTGTCAGTTTCTGAAAATTTACCCTTATGACTGGTTTTGTGGATGTTTTATTTTTATACTGTTTGTTACACTGTATTATTCCGATCATTAGGGTTAGTTCACCCAAAATTAATAACACAGTAATTACTCACCCTCATGTCGTTCTGAACCCATAAGACCTCATTCATTTTTAGAACACAAATTAAGATATTTTTAATAAATTCTTAAAGTTTTCTGACAGCAGCGTAACTACCACGTAGTAAGGACATTATTAAAATAGTCCATGTGACATCAGTGATTCAACCTCAGTTTTATTAAGGTGCGCAAAGAAAACAAAAATAACAACTTTATTCAACAGTTTCTTCAGTCTTCGATGGGTGTTCACGAGAGTACTGTGACACATGCCAACACAAGTCTGTCATTTTTCCCCAGAAGATCGAAGAAGTTATGATTTTTGGATTTAAAAATGACATAGTCAAACAAATAAAAAAATGAGAAGCATGCATTGGGGAATTGCTCACATTGTAATATTTGCATTTAGAAAACAAATACAGTAAATTTTCTTTTCTTTGCTGACATTAAGCACTATTTACATCAGGAGTCACACAATAAAATAAATTGTATTGCTGGTCAAAATTCATACTATTACAGTTCACACTGACTTAAGTAGCTGATGTCCCCAGAGTGTGTAAATGAAGTTTTAGCTCAAAATACACTACATATCATTTTTTATAGCTTGTTAAAATTGGCACTTTTAGGGTATGAGCCAAAATGTGCCGTTTTTGTGCTTGTTCCTTTAAATGCAAATGAGCTGGTGCTCCCGGAGAAAAGGGGCGGAGCTTCAAGACCTCATGCTCCCATGCTGGCCTTTGCAAATAAACAACATTCCACTATTAGTACAAGCCTGTTATCTTTACAGAAAACGTACTCTGTTTAAAAGTCGGGCATCTGATTGTACTGTACATAATAAATGCATGTTTATGAATTACATACGAGCGCTATAAAAATAACTCATGGTACCGTCACGTGCTATCATAAACTTTATAAGCCCCGCTTGTGATTATGAGCTTGACAAATTCCAGTCGACTTCACATTGCTTTCATATGCAATTTTTAACTACCACATTTTTATTTACGATCATTCTGGTAGCATATGAAGGCAACATCAGTGAAAACAGGCAACATCTCATTTTCATAACAACCAGCGCAAATTGAAGCCTGCTTTAAGATATGCTTTTTTGGGGGTGTTAAAATGATGCAAATCTTAGTAAATCACATATCATATTCATAGAGGGAAACTCCTACAAATGCATATTCAGTGAAGTAAGTCGCAAAAATAACTGTGTCCGTGCCTTTTCAGCGCTAATTTCCCACTGTGTCTTTAGTGAATCCTGACAGTATACTTTAACGCCAGATGAGGACTGATAGTAAATCTGGCCCTAAGCGTACAAGTGTCCTTGTTTTGTTGTGCTGAATAGGCCTTTCAGTTTCCTCATTTAGTGTCATTTATCCTTTTGAATCTATAGACAAAAGCCACTTGGAGATGCCGCTTGAGGAGAACGTCAATCGGATAGTTCCAGAAGAAGGCACGGTGGAGGCCCGAACCATTGAGGATGCCATTGCAGTTCTGAGGTATCCTGTTCTCTGGAGAAAAAAAAAACTTTTTGGAGACTGTTGTTCTACATTTGTAGGAGTCACAATTCTCAGATTGTTGTGCTCTTAAATGTTGTTCTTCCAGCACTTGCCAGAAGTCCTTATTGAAAGGTTTTATCAAAGGATGATAAAAGTATTAAACATCTTAAAGGGTACAACAAAAACCTAATAATTATCATTTTAGATGCCTTGAATTTTAAAGATGGAAAATAGAATTCATAACGCGTCTAATGTGATTATTAAACTTCAAAAGCCTGTGATTTAATTAATAAATCTAAGTGCTGCACATTCAAAGTCAAAATGTGGCACTGTAGCACGTTCTACAGGCTCGCATTTTCAGAGCAGTTTGCAATCAATTAATACCAGGCATTTATTTATTTATTTACACAAGCGATTGCTTGTGATTTACTGTTGATGAATTATGGCCATGTTTTTATATTGTAATATGATGTAGATGGACGTAAGAGCTTTTTAAATGAGCAGCTGGAGGTATAATGCATAGACATTTCGAAAGGTCCCAGTGTATTTTGGGATTGTTTTATAATTAAAAGTCCCACGTTGTGCATAAAATTGCATTTTTATGGTTATTGATTACAAAATAAACTCTATCTGGCATGTAATTCAATGTAAACTCTTATGACTTTTCTCTGGGTCACCCTGTCACAAGAAGGAAAAGCTAAGAACGTCATTTAACACTTTCACTATATCCACCTTTTTCCTCAACGCAAAAGTTAAGCCTATGGATGAGACTTCCGGTTTGTTATCTGCTATAGGGAAATAATGAGAAGAGTAACAATGCAGTAAATGCTAAAACTGTTTGCACTACAGAATTAGTACTGACATAAATGAGATATTTCAGACAAAAAATGTTTACAAATAGTCCACGAGAAAATAATAAATGACCCTGTTCAAAAGTTTACATCACAGCTGTGTTTTTTTTTTTTGTTTAGTGATAGTTGTTCATGAGTCCCTTGTTTGTCCTAAATAGTTAAACTGCCTGCTGTTTCTCAGAAAAATCCTTCAGGTCCCACAAATTCTTTGGTTTCCTAGCATTTTTGTGTATTTGAACCCTTTCCAACAATGACTGTATGATTTTGAGATCCATCTTTTCACACTGAGGGACTCATATGCAACTAATACAGAAGGTTCAAACCCTCACAGATGCTCCAGAAGGAAAAACCATGCATTAAAGGAGAAGTCCTCTTCCAAAACAACAGTTTACAAATAATTCACTCACCCCCTTGTCCTCCAAGATGTTCATGACTTTCTGTCTTCAGTCGTAAAGAAATTATGGTTTTTGAGGAAAACATTTCAGGATTTTTGTCCATATAATGGACTTTATTGGTGGCCTGATTTTGAACTTCCAAAATGTAGTTTAAATGCAGCTTCAAAGGGCTCTAAACAATCCCAGCCGAGGAAGAAGGGTCTTATCTAGCGAAACAATCTGTAATTTTTTTTTTTGAAAAATAAAAATTTGTATACTTTTTAAGCACAAAAGCTTGTGTAGCACAGGCTCTGGGATGCGCGTCCACGATGCTACGAATTTGTAATGGGTCGTTTTTGAACGATTCTTTCATTTTAAACAAATCTTTAATGTGACTCGGGTAGAACGATTCTCGGTGGACTGTCTCGGGGAGTGATTCGTTCAGTCGTGCATGCGCAACATCCTATTAGATTCTGTACTGGGATTAGTTCACGTGTTTCGAGTCTTCAGGTTTTCGAGTCGTTTGTTCATCATGGGGCTGCCACGTGATGAACGAACAACTCAAACCCGAAAACTTGTCAGATAAGAGGTGAGGTGAGCTAATCATAGACTAAAGACCCAGGTAAACAATGAATTCATCTTTTCTGTTTCTGATAGCATTACAGTTTTGTCATGTTTGTAGTGTGATCAACGTTTGTGTAAGCAGTAGATGTGTTAGGGAAGTAACGCGTAACATTTTAATTATATTTTGCCAAAATGAACGAAATGACTCAAAAAAAAGATTTGTTCATTTTGCTGAACGAGACTCAAAGGATCCGAACTTTCCATCACTACTACGAATCACGTGTAATTTCATCATCTGTGCATGGCGAAAAACTCCATCTTATTTTCTCCTACAACTTGAGAGGAGGACATCGTTGTACCTCTTTCTTACTTGCACTTTCTTAGTCTTTGCATGTTTGCTTTGTAAACACTGGGTCTGTAGTTCCGCATGACCTTTCGACATGATTCGGTAGTACATAGCGTTGTGAACGCGCATCCCAGAGCCTGTGCTACAGGAGCTTTTGTGCTTAAAAAGTATAAAAAAATTTATTTTCTGAAAAAAAAAAAAAAAAAAAAAAGACAGATCGTTTCGCTAGATAGGACCCGTCTTCCTCGGCTGGGATCATTTAGAGTTCTTTGAAGCTGCATTTAAGCTACAAAACCGGGGCACCAATGAAGTCCATTATATGGAGAAAAATGCAGAAGGTGGAAAGACATGAACATCTTGGATGACAAGGGGGTGAGTAATTTATTTTTGAATTGTTGTTCTGGAAGTGGACTTCTCCTTTAAGAGCCAGGGGGTGATAACTTTTAAAGTTGAAGATCAGAGTAAATTTAAGTTGTTTTGTCTTCTGGGAAACATGTAAGTAGCATCAATAAATGAAAAAATATGATATGTAGGCAAAATAAGAAAAATGTGCACCTCCATTCTGTTTAAAAGTTTTCACCCCCCGGCTCTTAATGCATGATTTTTCCTTCTGGAACATCAGTGAGTGTTTGAACCTTTTGTAATAGTTGCATATGAGTCTCTCAGTTGTCCTAATAAAATTTACAAATGACCACATCCACTTTTACAGGACGAAAAAAGTGGATTTGATTTGACTAGTATTGGCAGAATGATCTGTTTATTGCCTTTTTTTTAAAGCTAAATGTCATTCTACATTTGGTTCATGCTTGTTTTTCAGCACTAAGGAAGATCTGGATCGACACCCTGAGCGTCGCATGAAAGCCGCCTACACTGCATTTGAAGAAGCAAACATGGCACGCCTTAAAATGGAGAACCCCAATATGCGACTTTCCCAGCTAAAACAACAGCTCAAGAAGGAGTGGACGAAGTCTCCGGAAAACCCGCTCAACCAGCGTGTGGCCTCCTACAACTCCAAGTAAACCACCACAATGGCACTTAAAGACTGACCCTCGACGCAGATCCTATCAAATACAAAAAGCCACCACGATTAAATTTGGACACACAAAATTTACACATGAACTGCTGATCTATTTACACCCCTCACCTCGTACGTGAGCTCACAGACAAACTTGGATTATTTAACTAATTATTCAATAAATGTCTGATGATGTATGAACAGCATACAACCTAATTCGCTTATCTGCTAGGCCATGGCCTCTCAAGAGCTGCTGGGAAGTTTCTAGGTTTGGTTTCGAGTGAACGCAGAGTGGATTCTCAACTAGCACACGTTTCCTCCACATAACATGTTTTACTGCTGTGTTGAGTTCATTTATTAATGTCTTCATCTAATATGCGGAACATGAGCTGGAGTGGTTAACCTGAGGCAAGTTTTTATTTTTTATATTTAGTGTCTGTGTGATGATCATTAGGGTTCAGCTTCTGGTTTGATATTTATGGAGAAGAGATCTGATAATTGCTCTAAATTAAGGTGATATGAATAGAGATTTGTTTGCTTGCTTGATCTTACATGGCTCTTTGTTTTGAAATGCACTTTGGACCTCGTATGGAACAATGTCTCCACTTCCCAAAGGCGAGTGGACTAATACACACGTGTCAAGCGCTGCGAACACACTCTGGGCTGTGCTTCGCATCTGTGGAGGAGAACAAACGCTCTCAGTGGCTCTTGGAAACAAAATCTAATAAAAAGGAAGGAAGAAACGGCTATTATTACATTTGCTGATGTTTTTCTTTAAAAGAAATGGCCCATATGATGGAAGGCAGATGTAGCTGCAGTTTTTGGTCTCTCGTTTTATTTATTTTTCAGAAAGTTGGTGTCTGCTTTCACTAACCAGTTCATTCCTCCTTTGCAAATGTTGTAGTGTTGACTGCATTTGTCAAGCTGAACTCAACCCTGATACTCAAGTTATGGTAAGAAAAAACATTAAAACACACTTTTCCTCAAAGCTGAGGAATTGAGAACCACAAAACAACATTTGGTCACAAACATTCATTTGTGATCCTGGGCCGCAAAACCAGTCTTAAGATGCACAGGTATATTTGTAGCAATAGCCCAAAATACATTGTATGGGTCAAAGTTAAAAAATCTTTAGGATATTAAGTAAAGATCATGTTCCATGAAGATATTTTGTAAATTTCCTAATGTAAATATATCAAAACTTAATTTTTGATTAGTAATGTGCATTGCTAAGAACTTTATTTGATCCCATTCAAATTGGGATCAGTAAGACTTGTAATGTTTTTTTAAGTGTCTTGTGTTCATTAAGGCTGCATTTATTTGGTCATAAAATATAGAAAAAAAAAACATACTGGTTTCTATTTAAATATATGTTAAATATAATTTATTCCTATAACGAAAAGCTTAATTTTCATAAGCTGATACTCCAGTCTTCGGGTGTCACGTGATCCTTCAGAAATCATGGTAATATGCTGATTTATAATCAATTTTGGAAACAGTTGTGCTTCCAAATATTTTAATTTTTTTTGGAACCTGTGATACTTTTTTCAGGATTCTTTGAGAAGTAAAAATGATAAAAGTTCAGCTTTTGTTCAAAATATAAATCTTTTTTAACAATATAATCTTTACTATCACTTTTTACCAATTTAACACATCGTTGATAAGTAAAAGTATTAATTTCTTTCAAAAAAAAAAAGTGTATATTGTTACAAAAAAAAATTATATTTTAAATAAATGCTGTTCTTTTTTACGTTTTATGCATTAAAGAATCCTAAAAAAAAATTTAAATGTTAAGAAGCACATCTGTTTTCAGCATTGATAATGAATCAGCATATTAGAATGATTTCTGAAGGATCATGTGACACTGAAGACTGGAGTAATGATGCTGAAAATTCAGCTTTGATCACAGGAATAAATTAGATTTTAATGTATATTACAAAAGAATTGTTATTTTACATCATAATAATATTTCACACTTTACATTTTTTTCCTGTATTTTTAATCAAATAAACACAGCCTTGATGAGCTTAAGAAACATTTTTAAAAAATCATACATTTTACTGATCCCAAACTTTTGAACGGTAGTGTATTTTTTTTAATATATATATATATATATA
>JAHKKF010515918.1:0-37437 GCA_019740295.1 Labeo calbasu
CATTACAGGGGCGGAGTGGTGTGTAGGGTTGGGGAGAGGAGGAGGTGGTGGAGGAGGCGGCGGTGGAGATGGGGGCGAGGAGGGGGACAGTGGGGACACACCACTGTAGCTGCTGCGAGACTGGAGAGACTGGGGCAGTGGGGGAAGTTGTAGAGGGTAAGAGGCTCTAGCAGGCTGTGCTGGAGGGCCATCCATTCTCATCTGTGGACATGACAAAAATTATTAAATTAGAACAGGAACATAAGATTTAATTTTTGAAGGATATGTATTATTAGATATTCAGCAGACGGTGCAATTAAAAGAGTGAAATGGCATGAAATGTTACAGAAAATGTTATGAAGTCTTATGGGAGAAGCTAGGAACTGTTAGTATTAATTGACTCTTACAAACTCAGACACTTTCAACAACAACCATTTAGATGTTGAGCTCAGTCTAAAAACCTGTTTTTTGTTGTGCTTACCTTCTCCAGTTGATACACACCAAACCAAAACACTCCAAACATTATGTAATGGGTTATTCAAAATACAACACCAGTGCACTGTCTGTTAAGAGTTAACAAACTATTACAGCAGGTGTCTCACACCATTCCCCAATTACCCAACGTTTCTATTAACTGGCCACCACACACATCATATCAGTGGTTAGTTGCTTTAAAGGTTCACATGTGAGGATTATATTAAATATAAATGGCTAGTGTGAGGTTTTACCACACTCCTAACCTTAATCCCCACCAGTGTATAGCCTTTCCAGACTTGACATTCTCATCCTGGGTAGACAAACAGAGAGGGGACCAATTAACAAGTAATATATCTGGAGACAGTGCGATACTAGCAATGTCCCACAATCATCCAAAGGGTCTTTACTGTGGCTTAAATTGCCCTTGTCCTCCGAGTAATTATTTAACTTAGTAGCTGACAGTATGTCATATCCTGATTCAGCAAATTGCACTGACAGAGCATTTTAATTAAACTGGACAAAATCAGACCATGCAAACCTTACCGTTTGTATCTTAAGTGTATGTAAACTTTTGACAGGGGTCAAATTCAGCTATTATTTTTCTTGTGGACTATATGTAAACGTCTTTTGTGTGAAATATCTTATTCAGGTCAGTACTAAATAAAAATAACATGCATTTTAAATGATTCCTCTTATTTTGATAAAATAATTAACATTTTGCAGATTTTGCAAGGTGTATGCAAAAATTTGACTTCAACTGCATATTATACAAAATGGATTGAGACACAGAAGAGATGATCATGACACCATGATGAAAAAGAGATGAAACAAAGCAGAGCAAGTAAAGAGACTAGTGAAGTTCTTCAATGGTCACCTTGGGTTCATCTGCCTGATTGCCTCTTTTCCAGGCCTCAGAGAAGATAGAGCTGACCACACTCTGAGAACGCACATGACCAGAGGATGTGGTCTCTGACACGCCGCTGTCTGATTGGCTGGAGTGGTTGGATTGAGATTCTATAGGCAGAAAAGAATCACAATGAATCGAAAAGTTAAATAAAGAAGTGAACACAGACATCTGTCTCATTTGAGTTTTCTATATTTCTGCTGCTGCACTGCTGAACTCACCTGGTAGACTGGAGGAGCTGGAACCAGACTTGATACTGGAGCTGGACAGGGAGGACCAGTCATGAGCAGCCTCTGTGCGTCTCATAGCTTCCTGGTAGTTCAAATACAGCTGCTTCCCATACTGCATTACAAATAACACAGATTTAGCCACGAAATCTAGCTATACACATTATATAAAATGGGGTGATGTCACTATAACGAGACGTTACCTTGGCAATGCGTATTCCGTTGACCCACTGATGCAGTGTTCTGACATCGTCACAGCACAGGTACTTGATATACTGTGATTTCTTCTGAATCTGAGGGTGCTGTGTGGTGAAATCAGACATGTTACCTATACTGATGCATTTTATAGTCTGTGTGTAAAGCATATAGTTTGATACCCTCATAACAGTTATAGATAAATCAGCACATTTTTGTTGTATCCGACTATGGTGAGTAATTTCAGCCTCAGCTGGCTCACCCACAGTCGATGATTAAATGCCTGATGCATATTAAACAAAACTGGCAAGCACTACCTAAAAAGTATAAATTTGAAACTGACTGAATGGCTTTTATACAATTTCTGACCTGTCCTTGAAAACAATGTTGTGTCAGTTTGATACAATAAATGTTTCTTTGCCCATAATGGGATCAAACATCTGTGATTTCTATACTGTTAGTTGCTGGCTGACGTTGTACCATAATTTGAATGAGATTTTCTGGTATAATATTGTGGTATAAACGTTTTCAGATGAACTGATCTCTAAATGGAGGGTAAAAACACAAATTGTACTTGGTTACTTTTCAAACACTTTTCTCTAAGGCTACACACTGCATGTTTCAGGAGTGACAACCACATTTACAGCAGGAAAATAAGTATTGAACACATCACAATTTTTCCGGGAAAATATATTTCTGAAGGTGCTGTTGACATGAATACCAGATGTTGATAACAACCCAAGCAATCCATACATACAAATAAAACAAAACAAATCATTTCAGAAATTAAGTTGTGTGTAATAAAATCGAATCACACAGGAAATTATCATTCCATGTGTGCACGGAACAGTTGAAACAGTCTATACACACACTTCGGTGCGCTTCTTGTGACATCTTCATTAACAACTAGTTGTTCAGATTGGTTCCGTACACACTGCATAGAATTTCTGTAAGTGCGGTTGTCACTACCTGTATTTTTCGGGAGTTAATGGGGTTGTCAAATGCAGTTGTCACTCCCATATTTTAGTGAATTATGTGTGTACAGAATGCGATTAAGATGTAAAAGGTGAACTGAAAACTGAATTTAGCTGCAGTGTGTATGTGGCCTAAATAACTGCAGTGTGGTCAGTACTTTATGCTATAGTCAAAAAACTGGGTTTGAAAGAATAAGGTTCAGTAGCAGATAAATGTTATGGCAAAAGAAAGCCATACACTGACCAAAAACAGTCTATATTTACGTTTGTCTCACTTCTGTGGCTTTGATTTCCTTCTCAGGATGTCTGCACAAACTGAAGAAATACGTTGTTCAGTCCAGAATCATAAATTGTAATGCAGACAGAGATCTGGCTTGTATAAATCCCAGCGTTTAAAATGTTCTCTGGCAAAAACCTCTGACTGCTGTCTGCTTTAACCATATTGTATAGACAAGTGGAAATTTGAAAAATGCAAGCAGCTTGCGATAAACTCTAGAGATATGGACAGGCAAATGCTTGTTTTGATGCTTCCGCTACTTACAAATGACTTTTTAGTCATTTAGATGCATTTTAAGAGCACATGGCTTTAACTCATCTTCATGAACAAAACAGTGTCTAAAATGTGACTGACATCTGATAACGAGGAACAACAACTTTGTTTTAGACAATATTTATAACTGCAGAAAAATGGAATGTCTGATCCAATGTATTGTAAGTTGACTGTCATCCCTCACCTTCAGGACCATGCAGTAGTCAGTTGGGGCTTTATACTTGCTGCGGTAGTCCTGACCCAAGTAAACGTTAACATGATCCAGCTGCAGGAAGCAAACCAGGTCTCTAGAGGCCTACAGATGACACCGGATGAAAATAAGAAGACTCCTTGTTAGTACATAACAACTGAAAATTTTTATTTGTAATAGCACTACGACAAATTCTAAACAGATTGTCTACATTCATATACTTGTATTTACTCTTTTACTATTATCAGAATGCAGTGTTGGGCATGTTACTTAAAAGTATTACTACTTAAAATGTTACTAAAAGTAATTAGTTATAGTTACCAAGGAAAGTAACTATTTTGTTACTTTAAAAAAAAAAAAAAAGTTCAGATATGTCAAATAACTTGGATTTTAGCATTAAACTTTAGTAATTAGAACTTTAGTAATTAGAATAACCATGTATGAATGTATATTTGTCACGCTGACTGAACGGACAGGTTGTGTTGCTTAGGATATTGTTTGTAATTTAGTGTTTCTATTAAAATAATATTGATAAGATAACAAGACTACTACGAATTCTACTACTAATCACAATATGAAAAGCACTAAGGATTCATGAGCTGCTGGGCTCATGAACTTTAATCACGTTGTCTGTGTTCACGCGAACTGATTTGCTAAAGTCAAAACAGGGACATGATAGGTGAGCGCCAGCCAATGAGACTGCCGTTTGGTTCTGCATTAGTTCCGCCTACTACCAGAAAAACCAGCAGTTCTTAAAAGCTGAAGAATCCTAAAGGAACTTTTTATTTTGGCAGGAAAATACAAAGAAGAATATTGTTTATATGTAGCTTTTCAATTCTGCATAGTATATTTAAATCTCTTTTGCTCTGTGTCTTTTGTGTAAGACAAAGCGACGGCTAGTTTACAGTTCGTCAAATACAGGTACACTGCACATACGTTCAGATGAACTGAAAAATAAAATGATAATAATATTATAACAAAATCGCATTTTATTGTCAGTAATGGTAACGGCATTGTAATGGGTGAAACAGTAATTCATTTGGTTACTCGTTACAGAAAAAAAATAAGGCCGTTAATAACGCCGTTTATTTATAAAGACCTTCACTTATTCCCATTACTGTCAGAATGATTATTTGTATTATAATTACTTTTAAAACATCAGTCCACACAGTTAGACCTGCTGTTTAATCCATTTGTTGATTTATATTGTGACAATGAAAATTAGTTTTAAAAAAAATCGCTTTTAAATAAACAAAAATAAACATAAAAATGAAATTATGACTTAAACTGACCTACATGTTATTTCACTGTTTAATCCACTAGGGGGAGCACCACATTTGTAAAAAGTGCATTGAATTAGAGCACAGAAATAGGCAAGACCGTTTGAATAGTATAAAAAGAAGTTCCTGGATGTTCTTTTTTTCTTTCTTTCTTCTTTTTTAAGAACTGAGATTCTGTACTTCTGTAGAATCAGACGGGTCATATGTGTTAAGTTTGAAACAGGATGCAAGTATTGCTAAGGATGCAGATGGGCAGCAGCTGTTAAACCCAGAGTGATGACCTGAGGATGTACAGCAGCTGCTCTTTTATCTCTCTCTCTCCATCACCCTCTGCCTCTCCGTGGTCTGTGGATAATAAGCAGTCGCTGGCCTATATCTCCTCTGAACTTGACCTCGTTAGCTGATCTCTAAACAAGGATGTGTTAAGCACAGAGTCAGCGGGCCCTTTATCTTTTAAAAAGCACAGGAATTATGATGTGTGACTGACGGCAAGTGCCTTCATGCTCTTAAATCTCATTCACATTTGCACATTCACAAATCTGTGCTCGTGCCAGATATGATATCAATGATGCCAAACGTCATCGGTCATCGTGTCTTGCACCCGGTGCACCTAATGTGAATATATGCATGTACAAAAGAATATGCAGCAGCAAAAATCAAATTTCATATACTACATATACTTTTTTATATATGCTTCTAAAGAGATTTTACAAATTTTTATTTCAGTTTTAGCCATTTTACTATTTCAAATTAAACTTATTTCAGTGACTTATTTTTATAAAATATTTACACATTATTTCAGATTTATTTCAAGCATCGAAAACGATTTTTAATAGTTTTAGTTGAATATATATATATTGGTATAGCCTTTTTGGTGTGCTCACACAAAGCTCTTTGTGTATTATCATTGCTCAGGCCTCAGTGTGAATGTATCTGTACATATACGTGCGAACACTTACGTGCATGCATAATACGAGCACATGTGCACATAATCATATCTTCTAATCTTCTTTCATGCTTTTAGAGATCATTTAGATGGTGAGTGGATTAGATTATGGAGCATCTTGTTCTGGAAGTGAAAATGATAATCTAGCCCAATGCACGGACAACTGATTAGTGCTGCCCTTTTTGATTGTAAACTAGTCAGTGAATGTACATATGCTTTTATTATACACAACAACAACAACAACAACAACAACAAAAAGTAGAAAAATGTATGATGACTTCTCTTGTTTCAGCAGAGCCTAAGGAACTTTTACAAATGTGATGTGGTCAGATGCCTTTTTAGATGTTCTGACATTTTGGACCAGTTGTGATCAGATTACCAGAAAATGTATTTTTAAACCAGTTGGAAAAAGGGTAATGAGGGGTAGGAATGTTTGTGTATCTGTCATTGAGTGTGTGATAGAGAAAAGAGAATAAACATCACAGCAAACAGACTATGACAACAGAAGAAAAAAAGAGACTCACAACTGACCTTGGCTTTACCCTTTGGCACGTAATATATCCCAGAGGCTCGTAACAGGAAGTAGCGCTTCTTCCAGGATTTCTTGCCGTCGTCTTTGAGCCAGAGGACCCCTTCCATCTCAGGCACACTGATAGTGCTTCCACAGAAACACTCCTGCTCAAAACACACACACACAAACACCTTTATCAGTCACTCGAGTGAGTACAACATGCCTGACATGACCTAAATAAGTCATGCTGACTTTAAAACCCAAGAGAAAATGCGTGTAAGTAGGTTCACAGTCTGTCTCACCTCCAACAGAGCCTCTTTATTTCTGTCTGCCATCTCACACGTCTCCTTACGCCCCAGCAAATAGTTCTGAGGAAACAGATGATTCAGGGAGATGTCAAAGCGGGTATGAAAATGATCTGTGACTATCACTGATTTATAGGTTTACTAGAGCATTAGCCAAAACAAATCTTCAGATATTCGAATGTGCTTTTTAAAAAATACTTCAAACAACATAAGTGGTTAAACACATGGAATGACTTTTTGTTTTTAGGCTTGCACCGTCTGTCTGGGGGGTTTTAAAATGGCCAAAGCAGCAGCCAGAGACTCAGTCTGGGCAGTGAACTCACTTCAACCAGCCTCTGCTGAGATCAATTATTCATTACAGCTCAGCATTTACATGACATTGACCTACATCAGTCACATACCAATAAAACCACTGATCCATAGAGCACTGCACTAGGAGAACATCCATACTGACAAACCTATACTACTGTCACTCTGAAACTCAGTCACCTTCTCCTTCGTATCTATTACAGTCAGTCTTTGGTGACAAAACTGCACATCACATCTAATCATTACATGGACAATAAGGGACAGTAACATAAAAATGTAAATGTTGTAAGACTGAAAATGAAAGCATTATTCACTGAAAATCTTGCCTTTCATTGTAGCATTTTTTCTATATTTTTACTAAGCAAAAATATACAGTAAAGACATTTATAATGTTACAAAGCATTTCTATTTCAGATAAGTGGTGTTCTTTTGAACATTTTATATTCAGCAAAAAATCCTAAAAAATATATCTGGGTTTACAAAAAAAAGATTATATTAAGCAGCAGAAAAAAAAAATTGGCAAATCAGCATATGCTAATGACTTTTGAAGAATCATGTGACAGTGAAGACCAAAAATTCAGCTTTGCCATCACAGTACCAAATAACATTTTAAAATTTACACTGCCATTCAAAAGCCTTGAAACAGTAAGATTTAAATTTTTTTTTAGTTTCGTGTGCTCATCAAGGCTGTATTTATTTGATCAGAAATGCAAAAAAAAAAAAAAAAAACCCAGTAATATTGTGGCATTATTTTAATTTCTAATATTGGTTTCCTATTTTAACATGCTTTAAAATATAATATATTTCTTTGACGCAGCGCTGAATTTCATCAGCCATTACTCCAGTCTCCAGTGTCACATGATCCTTCAAAAGTCATTCTAATATACTTTTATTTTTGATGAATAAAAAGTTTAAAAAGAACAGCATTTATTCAAAACACTTTTTTATCAATTTAACACATCCTCATTTTAACACAAACTTTTAAATAGTAGTGTATACTGTAACAAAAAAATATATTTTGAACAAACGCTGTTCTTTTTAACTTTATATTTAACAAAGAATCCTGAAAAAAAGTATCACAAGTTCCAAAAAATTAAGCAGCACAACTGTTCACAACACTGATAATAAATCAGTATATCAGAATGATTTCTAGAAGGTCATATGACACTGATTTCTGAAAATTCAGCTTGCTTCACAGGAATAATTTATATTGTAAAGTATATTAAAATAAAAAACTGCTATTTTAAATTGCAAAAATATTTCACAAAATTACAATTTTTTTTTTTTAATTGTAAAATTTCACATTACTGTTTTTGTTGTATTTTTTATCAAATAAATGTAGCCTCGGTGAGCATGCTTTTTTAAAAAACATGTTTTAAAAACACTTTTAAAAAACAATGGCGTATATAGTATTTAACAATGCTATTGTAGGTTTTAGAAGACTTGAAATGTAGTGGAGAACCATTTTTTGCTGCTATACTGACTACTGATAGACAGGTGTAGTATTATTTTTAGTATCAGATGTAGTATTACCTGAGGGTTCTTGAAAAGTGCATATTTCTCAATGCGTTCAATGAACATCAGTCTGTTGGTGCTGTCCCTGGTCCAGTTCAGCAAGTTCTCCACCAGGTTCTCATGATCCTCAAAGATCCTCTCTGGAAAAACAAAATGCAACCAGTTTGAGGATTATGTGACTTGCTATTCAAAAATCAACGAGGAGAACAACTTTGGACACTTTGTCCATTTATCAGGCATCTATCACAGTTGCAGAGCATTTTCACTTCTCCTTGAAACCACATCCTAATGTATAAGAACGTGATTGTGAGCTAAACACAAGTTTAGTAGTCCATGTCAAAATCATGAAGAAAACAGGCCTACAAGTGATCAAATGGTCTGTAAGGAAAAGTGACATTTATCCAAAATACTATAAGCCCTGCTACCACAGTCCTGCTCTCTTTACTGGGTCTATTTCATGGAAGGAACGTCCCCTGAAGACATTTGAGATGAGAAAGTATGTAACAAATTGCATGTACTAGACAAATTTAAAATAGGTCAAACCTTAAAACCCACTGAGGTAAATCAAATGTATACATTACCAACCATTTCTACATGTGGGCTGCAAGTTCCATGACACCAGAAGTATTATTTAACGGGGCTGCTGAATGTTTGAATCAGATTGGCTGACGAATGTTCTGAAGGTATGCATTATTTTTAGGGAAACGCACAGTGAACGTAGTTCCAGACAGCTCTTGACCGCATTGCATGTCTGCACTGGATTTCATTTATTTCAAAGGTCCTTACAGCCTAAAACAGTAAATTAACCAAATCCCACAAGGCCACTGGGCAAATAAATAAATGCAGTAAGGAACGACAGATTATTTCCATGGTTTTGCCACAAAATTATGTTTTATTATGTATGGAAAGCACATACTCTATTTCTCCCACTCTCTTTACCATAAAATCATGTAAGCCAGTTTCGTGTTTCACAATCACGGGGTAAAAGGCTCACCAGCGTGGGGCAAAAAACACAGTATATAGCCTACTTCAGCTAAAATAATGCTGTTTTTTTTAAATAATGTTATTAATACATATTAAGTTAATACTTGTTCAAAACAATCGCAAGTTTGTACTATTTTCTGCTTATTTTGATAAAATAATTAATCAATCAATCAATAAATAAGCTACTGTCATTAAAATGTGTTAACATTTTAAAATACAGAAACAAAATCATTTTAAAAAGTGAAGATTGTAAAAGCACTGAAGGGGATCGCATAATAATTTAATATAGATTTACAGTAGTAACAACAAATTTTATAAATATGTTTAATATCATGTTTTTAAATATGATGGTTTCATTATAAACATGGTGATTATCTCTATAATATAATATTATGTATATGTATATATTATGCATTATAATATTATATAATATATAATATTTACCATCTGAATCTAAGCATGTCATTTCAACAAATGGAAACGTCAGTCATCTAATAATTATCTTGTAAATTATTGTGCCTTTTAGCCCCAATAGCAAGGGCGATTTTTACCCCAAATACCCAACTTTTACATATTCTTCTTTATTGAAAAACTGTTGCTTTAATTATTTTAAACCAAACTGGGAATTATTTAGACGACCTTTGTCTGAAAATTTATTCAATAATTTATCGTTATTGCTCAAGCTTACATTATTAAAACTAGAGGCACTTATTAACTTTAAGATTATTTTTAATCTTGTAAACTACCTGTGTGCAGCATGTTACATGCACGTGTGTGTGGGACAGAGGGGAACATGGCCACATCACATGTTGCCTATATCATAAATCAAAGCACATGACAGACAGTTGTCGGAGAACACCTGAAAAGCGTCCTTGGGCATGTCAATCAGTAAGCTGCTGGGGTGGTATGGTGTGTACTGAAGTCTAATGTTTGCCTAATGTGTCTAATGTTAGACACAAGATTCTTAAATTTAGAAATTGCTCCCCTAAAACAGTCTATAAAAAGCAAATCTTTAACAAATGTTTAACAGTTTGTTTTTTTTTTAAAGACGCTAAAAAATGAAAATAGTGAAATCACTAATCTGACAGAGGTCCATCCATTAGATGATTAAAGATACTTGAGGAATTAACAATCCCTTGATCCTAATATCTGGATTAAGCCTGATTCTGTCAGACCTTTACACTAAATAAGTGACCTTTAACCTCAACATGCACGACCTTTAAAACCAATGAGCCAACAAACATACCTGCCAAAAGAACAAAATCTAAAAGTTTGACTAGGTGCTGACAACAAGACAAAAATCATTCAATTACAATATCAAAATTAAAAACAGTTTAATGCATGAAAATACACTTTTTCTTTTCTCACGAATTTACGAGCGTGTACATCTATTTCTGAACTCATTCAGCCTCAGGGACAAAAACACATCATTCCTCATTATAAACTGCAACAATCCATCAACTTGCACAAAATACCTCCAGAATAGACCTGCACTGCTCTTTTCATTAAAGGGATTTTAGCAAAGCCCATCTGGTGGATATTCTATACCCTAACACTAGATCTCCTTATCTTTTCCCTCTCTGCCTTTTTCTCCCTCCACTGAAAGAGCAGAGAGTGGAGAAGCTGAAGCCCCGGAGATGTAGGCTACGGCCACACGCATGAACGCTCAGGACCTACATACAGAGCAGCCCAGCACATGAGGCCTCTGACTCACTCACTCGTATATCAGAAACAGCAAGAGAGGATGCAGGTTCAGTTAAAGGCATGTTCTGTTTAAATACAGCCACAGATAATAAATTTGATTTGTCCTTCAGACTGCAAAAAACAAACAAAAAATGCTTACAGTAATGCACTTAAAATGGAAGTCTATGGAGCAATGCATTACACCAGTCTGAAAATACATACAAATGAAGGTGTAGTCTCTAATAGACTATAATATTACCTCTGTTAACATGCAAAGTTAGACTACTGTTCAAAAGTTTGGGGTCAGTATAACTGTTTTTGAAAGAAATTAATACTTTTTATTCAGCAACGACATATAAAATTCATCAAAAGTGACAAAAATCTTTCGTAACATATATTTATTTACTATTTTAAATGCTGTTCTGTTAAACGTTCTGGTCATTGTAGAATCCAGAAAAAAATGTAACATGATTTTCAGAAAAATATTAAGCAGCGCAACTGTTTTTAACATTGCTAATAATAAGAATTGCTACCTGAGCAGCAAATCAGCAAATTAGAATGATTTCTGAAGGATCATGTGACACTGAAGAGTGGAGTAATGATGCTAAAAATTCAGCTTTGCATCACAGAAATAAATTACATGTTAAAATAGAATAAAATATATTCAGATTTAATATATATTTAAAATAAATTTTAAAACATACTTGTAGTAGTAGACTTGCAGTCTTACTATTACGGAATTGGTGGAACCGGTTATAGTAATATTTAAATATTACTATTAGTAATAATAATATTTAATATAGTCATAATATTTATAGTAAATTATAGTAATAATTTTAGTCTAGGGCTATCCTTGCTCAGACCGCACGTGATTGTATGAGTTAATCCTATTTGGATTTCAGACATAGACTTTGCTAATCTGTGCTCGTTGCTAATCTGCAGTGATCAAATAAATCAAACAGGACCGCTGTTATGTTTTGAAGACAGGTGGAAAATGAAAAAGATGTGCATTATCATCCAGCTGTCATTGAGCTCGATCTGGGGCAAGTCTGACCACATGACTTTAATCCCTTTTTTCATTTCTCCTTATAGATTCAATCTCTCTTTGGAAACTTTATACTAGTCAGTGAAGTAATAGTCTATTATTATATGTTCTCAACATACTACAGCATGTTTATTAAATAACCAGTAGTTATTGCTTTTGAAGGGGAACTATGAATAAAACTACCATTTAAACTTTTGAGATCTGTAATAAAATGTTATGTTTTTGTAAGAATTGTCTTATGCTGCATTTATTTAATCAAAAACAGTAAAAACAGTAACACTGTAAAACATTATTACAGTTTAAAATGTTTTCTATTAGAATTATTTTAAAAAGTAATTTATTCGGTGTTCTGACTTGAAAAGTCCGTTTCTCTGTGACGTTTTAAAGGGATCATCGGATGCTAAATTCACTTTTACATCTTGTTTAAACATTAATGTGTTAATTAAAGTAAACAGGCTCGTCACTCCACAAAGAGAAGAGAGGGGCGGGGCGAGCAGAGCTCATTAACATTTAAAGCAACCTCGACCAGAATGGGGTGATTTTTGCAGAGCTGATTTTGGAAAGGTATAAAGGGTGTTGTTTTACACTACCATTGAGAATTTTTAACCAAAGTATATAATAGACTTTTCATTAAGACCCTAAAGAATCATATCAACTTGTGGAAAATGGGCATCCGATGACCCCTTTAAAATAACGTACCATCTACAATACACCTAAGCCTACCCGACTATATGAACAAAAGCGAATGTGATGTAAAAACGCAATCGCAAGCATGTTTTTCACATGATTCGTACCCAAGGATTCCGCATCCTAAGTCCAATTCCACAGACTTGAGCTACCGATCAAGCTTGTTACGTTTGGAAAGCAAAATGTATGGAGCTGTAATCATAACAGTGTATGAAAACAATTACAAGTGCTCGCTGTTTTACCATCTCTATTTCTGTTGGAAACTGCAGTGATATGCTCTTATTGCTACATATTTCGCAACTTGCGAAAAAGTTCCCACAGGTATGTCTTAGTCACTAGATCAGGTAGGAATTAAGATGTTAATTTCTTTTTTAAAAAAAATCGTACTTTTTTATACAGTGAATACATAAATACATTTTTTGCTAATAACTTTGGGCCTGCCTGTAAAACCATTCACAGTGATTTTTGTGTCACGATTTGCATCAGTTTGTTGCATGTTGGTCTATTACTCTGGTACCAATTCCAGATTGACCTAAAAACATCCCGCGGTTGGTCCAGTTTCATATCAATTCCTGGGCAGTTCTTGACCAGAACAAGCTACAATGAGGATCTGACAGAGGTCTGTCTTCTGGCTCTTACCCATCTGGAGTTCAGTGATGATTTCCACCAGAGACCAGTCCAGGCTATAACCGCAGTGGGATTTGTCCAGCAGGCTGTCCAGCACTTGGCGCACCGTCTGTCTCTCATCCACCATCATAGTCTTTGAGCTTTCATCTGATAGGTGCACTCGGATTACCAACTGAGGGGGGAGACAGGACATGACAAACAGTTACATATGTTTGTACATCATTTGGTGTTTGAAAAAACTCCTCTCATCGGTGGGTTACATTGTGACCTGTGACATTTTATTGGGGGATTTGGCCTTTGAAAGCACTCTAGGCAAACATTCACCTAAACTCAGAGTAAAACAGTAACAACTGCTCACAAACAGGATTAAATGAAATAACCCTTCCACATACATATCTTCATTCTAGTAAGGAAAATGTCCCAGCAACAACAAAAAGCCTGCGAAGATATAAACCAATAGGAATCCCCTCTCTCCAAGACATTACATACACTGACCTACATTTTACCATGCAAATGGTCAAAGGCCAGCAAAAATACCAGAATCTAGACATTAATCTACCATCTACTCTAATCTACTGCAAGCCACATACAGTATGCGGATATCAGATTCCTTTCTAGAAATCAGATTTCTTTCTAATAATCAGTTCTTTCTAACTGTTGGTTATATGCACTGATTCAACAACGAATTTCCATCATTACCCAAAAATATCCACAGATATATATATAACAGAAAGTATTCATTTATCAGATCATAATTATGGTGATCAATATCTCAGAACACAAAGCAACGGCTTCCTCCCTGAGCACTGCCAAAAATCCAGCAGCTTGTTAGTGTCTACAAACTCTCATTCCAGACTAACTGTGGATTTTAAAAGAGCACATTTACTTCAAGAGAGATTTCAGAGCAGCATTTAAAGAGACGCAGGCTCAGTTTGTGTACTGTGACAGTGACCTGACCCAGAAAACATTCCATCAGGGCTGCTGACCCACACACACATATTCAGAGAACAGACGCTGGGGGAGAGTAAGGCCACACGGGCACACGTGCACAGACACAGATAATCCCCTCAATGTGTTTAAGTTGTCTTGATCATCTGGTCTTTGGCTGTTTGTATCAACACAGCCCTCTTTCACCTCCTCAGATAACAGAAACCTCAGGATGTTCAATTTATAACTGCACTTCTATCTACCTATATGCATTTATACTTACCAACATAGACTGAAACATTCCAAAACATTTTAGAGACTCTAAGGACCAGTCTTTTTTTTTTTAAAGACCAACACCAATACCGATTTTTTATTATAATATTATAAATGATATGACAAAATGATTAATAAGACTCATTTTATTTATTTTATGGACAGTAATTAAATAATTAGGTCACACTTAAAATTGAGGATCAATTCTCACTATTAACTATGACTTTCACCTCAAAATTCTGAAGTCAGATTAAAGGGATAGTTCACTCAAAAATGAAAATTCTGTCATTAATTACTCACCCTTGTGTCGTTCCAAACCTGTAAGACCTTCGTTCATCTTCAGAACAAAAATTAAGATATTTTTGATGAAATCCGAGAGCTTTCTGACCCTGCATAGACAGCAAGACAACTGACACATTCAAGGCCAAGAAATGTAGTAAGGACATCATTAAACCAGTCCATGTGACATCAGTGGTTCAACCTTAGTTTTATGAAGCTACGAGAATACTTTTTGTGCACTGTGGTACTGTCGTGAACATGCATCGACTGACATGGAAGAGAAGAAACTGTTGAATAAAGTCATTATTTTTGTTTTCTTTGTGTTCAAAAGCTTCAGAAAATTACAGTTGAACCACTGTCACATTGATTATTTTAATGATGTCCTTACTTCCTTTCTGAGCCTTGAACGTGATAGTTGTATTGATGTCTCTGAATCAGAAAGCTCTCAGATTTGATCAAAAATATCTTAATTTGTGTTCCAAAGATGACAGAAGGGTTCGAACGACATGAGGGTGAGCAATTAATGACAGGATTTTTATTTTTGAACTATCCCTTTAAGGGATCTAAAATATGGTCATGCAGAATAAAGCATTAATATGTGCTTTATAAATACTAATAAACCACCAGTAAGCTGGTAATTAATAGGGCTGCCCCCTAGTAGTTGATAAGAAGAGGCTTGGACAACCAAAATTGTATTAGTCGCTTAATCGCAGAAAAAAAAATTCCACAGGAAGTGGCGAAGTCACGCAGTCCATGACAGATACATCGTTAACGGCTGTAGTACATTGGGTAGGACATCCAAACACTTGCCTACCATTCATCGAACTCAAATACGGCTTTTCATCTTAAAGATGTATGTAGTAGCAACTTTACATGGCAGCTCAATCTAATGTTAACCTGAAAAAAATGTGCACGAATAGTAGCGCGCTCATTGCATGACAGATGGAGGCGCCGGTGTGGTCAATTGCTCTTAAAATAAATTGCTCTGTAATTTTTGGTCACACAGATAAAAGTACATTTTACATTTTTCGAATCTTCTACAAGATTTTTCTTCTGTAGATTCTATATTTATTTGTGTGCACTCACAATAACAAACGTTGCGCTTTTGTAAAATAATGAAAGCAAAACGGATGTGCTTTCTGCCGTCTCGGTCTCTGTGAACTTGAGCACGAAACTTCAAAACTAAAATAAAAATATATCTGTAGAGAGTGAAATGTCTACTTTTAAATTAACCAATTCCAATAGAAAAAAAAATTCTCAGATTACGTAATCTGTATGAAACATGCATACATGCACATCCACTACTGCGCAGATGAAGAGTCAGTGTCGCCGAGTTCATCTCTTAAAACAAAAACAAAGAAAGCACTAGTTTATCAACAAATTATTCAAATGTTAATGCAATCTCCTTGCTGTTTTTCCCTGACACATTCATAATTATTATATCTGCCAGTACGCTGTGGCAAGCTTTTTTGTGCGCTTGAGTGCTTATTATGCTCATTATTATGATTTATATGGTTTAATAATAAACGTGCGTCTAACAGTCGACTAATGCTTAAGGTAAACGACTACTAGATGACCAGAAAAATCTTTAGTCGAGGGCAGCCTTAGTAATATGCATGCTAATAAGCAATTAGTTAATAGAGACAATTGGTTCCTAAACTAAAGTGTTATTAATAATTATTACAAAACAAATAGTTGTGGTCCCCTGATCATGTCTAACTGAGTCACATTCAAAGCCATTGTAAAATACTCTATAAACACACACCTGAATTACATTGCTTTGGAGGAGCACTGTTATATATCATAAATTATTGTTAGCAGTAGTAGTAGTAGTAGTACTACCAGTATTATTATCTTATTGTTGCTGTATGTTGACTTTATGAACCCCTGTTATATGTAACCATAAGCCCCACAAAGCTATGGTTTACAGTGATTTTAGAACATCTAAACACTGTGCATCGTGCCTAACAAATATACTCCATATTTATATCTCTAACCATGTCTCTACAGGTCTCATTGCTGCATTAGAAAACAACAATAAAACATAACAGTTGGTCAACTGAATATCGGTCAGTCTTTACTAGATGCAACACAGCTCTTCCAAAGCCAAATTACACTAACCATTCTGTAAAAATGTGCTATAAAATCATTTCCTAGGTCCCACAAGGGTCTGATTCAGCCGTGTGCTGCATTACACTGAGATGACCCACTTCTACACACTGCACATGCTGGAAGTGTCATTTGCAAACTGCTGTAGAGCACAGATGTATAAGCAGTAAACATATGTGTGACCAGGCTTGCGTCACGTTCAGTTAAGATATGTTTACATATAAACAAGAAAAACTGCTGATCATCTCACCTTTTTAACCTGCGCTTCCTTTATCTTCTCCAAGGCTACTCGGATCTTCTCAGCTTTTTGTTTGGCAGCTTGTTCCTCCTAAATATACACATACAAACACAGTCACTACATGTAAATACATTCTGAATTATTCTATTGTTATCATTGGAGAAACCAAATTCCTATGGTTAAACATTTGGACATTTGATGATGTATAAGACCCTCACATTTACCTGGCTTTTCCAGCAAGATGCCATTGTAAAAAAAGGTTATTTTAATGTTGAAGAACAATAAAAGCTATGTTCTTTGGTGCAAAAAAGTTAAGAGGAAGGTAAAGGCTTAAAAACAAGCAGTACTATGACATCTGTCAGTAAACACAATCTGAACACTCTTCTCCTGGCATCCGCCCCATTTAATTCTAGTAGCTCTTTAATACAGATTCGACTCAACAGATTATAGAAAGCAGCTTTTCAATAGTCACATTTAGAGTTATAGGTCCAGTCGAATAGAAAAATATCCCATTGTAGCAAATGTGAAACCGGTCCATGTCTCTTCGTGACTGTTCTGGCCATCGCTGAGGTGTGCAGATCCATGCAAATCCGTAATGGTCAGGAAGCTGTGAGATTACTGAAGAATAAATTATTGGAATACCCCTCCAACAGCAAGAATAATTCCCAGAGAGAAGCTCCTCTGCCCAAGAGCGTAAAATGCATCTACTACAAGCAGCAGAGAGGTGGAGGATGGGCAGAACTGGCTACACTCTACTACCTCTCGTCTACTGGCTAATCTCTCTCTCTCTTTCTCTCTCTCTCTAAAACAAAGAGATGATCCCTCCCCTTTTACTGTCAGATAGACTTCTGTCAAGCCCTCCCCATCTCTGTTTCTCTCTGTTTGTGTGTGCATGTATTTGTGTGCAATTGCTTTAGTCTGGGTTTGGGATTGTGCCGAATCACAGTGTATTATCCTCTCACGCTGCAGTGAATAACACAAATACATGAGAAAACAGCTACAAAAGGGCACAGAAAACTGACTATAGCTACAGAATCATCCTAAAATCTGGACACACATGCTTCTTCATTTAACAAAATGGCAAATTAGGGAATTACAGCGCAAGCCTCTTAATAGCACACAACCGCCACTGACTAATGCCAAGCACATCTGCTATAGTCATAGTAGCATGCAAATAGCATAATATTCATATTTTGAGACATGCATTTATTCTTGTTTATATATTTTCAGAATAAAAAAATCTTATTCCTCCACCAGAAGTCTATTACCATATGAACTGTGCGGCTTAAGTCTACTGACTTGATTGCTTTATGTGACTTCATTTAAGCCTTTATTCACATATAAACATTGATCAATGCACATACATTAAGTACATAAAATATGATAAATGAAAGCTCAGCTGCACTTGATGAATGAGAACAAACCTCTCTTTTACAATGTCTATAAGAACTTTGTGAATATAAAAGGTTTGGCGAAATGGACTTTCAACAGAGGAACAGAAGTCTCAAGTTTCATTAAAAACAAGATTTGATGATCAATGCAAGTTCAGAACAACATCACGGTCACACTCACTCACTCGCTCATGTGATTTTTCATTTTCATTTTTGTGTGAACTAACCCTTTAATAACACACTCACTCACACTCACATATTGTACTCACTCACTCATACATACTCTCGCTCGCTCACACACACTGCCTCACTAGCTCGCACACGCACACTCATTCACACACTCATTCACACACTCATTCACACACTCATTCACACACTCACCCCCAGTTTCACACTTTCTCTCACACTCACTCACACTCGCACACTCACTCACTCAAGTGATTTTTCATTTTCATTTTTGGGTCAACTAACCCTTTAATAACACTCACCCACTCAACCACACACTCACACGCACTCGCTCTCACACTTTCTCTCACACTCACTCACTCAAGTGATTTTTCATTTTGGGTGAACCCTTTAAAACACTCACTCACTCGCACACGCACACTCACTCACATGCACTCACACGCACACACACTCGCACACTCATTAACACACTCATTTACACACTCACTCACCCCCACTCTCACACTCACTCACTCAAGTGATTTTTCATTTTTGGGTCAGCTAACCCTTTAATAACGCACTCACCCGCGCACTCTCACACTCATTCACTCAAGTGATTTTTCATCTTTGGGTGAACCCTTTAAAACACTCACTCGCACATGCACTCATTCACACTTGCACACGCACACTCATTAACACACTCATTCACAAACTCATTCACCCCCAGTCTTACACTTTCTCTCACACTCACTCACTCACTCAAGTGATTTTTCATTTTTGGGTGAACTAACCCTTTAATAACACTCACTCACACTCCTTCACACACTCACTCCCTCACACACACACACACACACACACACTCACACAATCCCTCACTCAAAACTCACTTCAGTGATTTTTCATTTTCATTTTTGGGTGAACTAACCCTTTAATAACGCTAACTCACTCACATGCGCACTCCGTCATTCCCTCACTCTCACACTCATTAATTCACTCTCTTACACACTCCCTCACTACCACTCCAACACACTTCCTCACTCACTCACTCACATTCACACACATTTGCACACTCACACACACAGTCCCTCACTCACACTTACTTAAGTGATATTGCATTTTCGGGTGAACTAACCCTTTAATAACTAACTAGAATAACACTGAGGCTGCACAATTATAACAAAAAATCATAGTTGTCGATTATTCCTTTGAAATCGTAATTGCAAATAATAATTACAATTACCACAATTTACATTGAATGATGTTTTGAATAGCTTTATACCATTGTTTGAAGCAACTGCATGCCTCATTTTTAGATATAGTTTCTTCTTTACATATAAAAAAGTAAAAATGTAAAAATCAAAACAATGAGAAATAAAAAACCTTAAGATAACCTGTAGGAAAAATACACACATGCTCTCTCTCTCTCTCTCTCTCTCTCTCTCTCACACACACACACACACACACACAGACACCTACAGATCTTAAGAAAGCAGAATAATGTAAGCAGATTTTTTTCAAATATATTCTTTGTAATTGTGCCTTTGAACGAGTACATAATTGTGGCATCTGTAATTGTGATCACGATTAGAAATTTGATTAATTGTGCAGCCCTAATTAACACAATATTTGTAAGAAGTGCATATAATCAAAATTCCAAAAAAAAAAAAAAAATCAGAGCACACAAATAAGGTGTATGGTGTATTTTGAGTGAAGTGATGGTTAAAAAGTGACATGAGCTCACAACTTATAGACAGCATGTGGAAATGGGACATAGCTGACACAGAAACACACATTTTTAAAATAAGCACGTCTTCCATAAGAATAGCCTCATCTGAAGATCAGCATCCAGATTCTACTGGATGCTATTGTTGCTACATTTTGAAGGCCTCAATGTCAAAACTAAATGACCCACTGTCTAATAAAAAAAAGAAAAAGAAAAAGAAAAGCCTGGCACAAAACAACAGAAAAACCAAAAATAAGCTGATAAGCAGCAGCAGAAACTGCCCAGCAGCTGTTCTCCTGACCCATAATTCTACATCACAAACCACCTGGCTGCAGAAACTACAATTATCTATATAGTGCCGAGCTTTCAGGGCTTGTATAGCGTCCAAGTTTTTTGGGAAATGAGGAGAGCCAGTGCAGCTCATGTAGTGAGAGGAGAGAGAAAGACATCTCTGTGAGCAGGTGTGCTCTCTCCCCTCAGGGCAGAGTTACGGTTATCAGTGACTCAAATAAAAGTGGAGAGTGGGAGTATGACGAGAGACATGAACCCAGGAGCTGTAGGTGACACGGCCTCAGATATTGTGAACATCAGCGTAAGTACACTAGTGGTGAGTCACAAATAATCTAAACACATTTTAACAAAACTGTGATGTTTGTTTACTGAAGGACAAGGTACAACTATTCATTTAAATTGGCCAGAACTGATTATTAAATGACAATTTATTTATATATAATAATAATAAAATAAAAGACAACTTAAGTGTACTTAGAGTGTCTTCACACACTTTTAAAAAGTGCACTTTATAATGTCAAATTGCACTTCAAAGCACATTTTAAATGTTCTTTAATATTTTAATAATCATGTTTTAAAGAAGGACAACTATTTTAATAATTTTGATAAACAGCACATGTAAAATACTATTATTATTATTATTATTATTATTATTATTATAAAGGATATAATTCATTCATTATTTATTAATTTATTATTTTCAAGACTGGAGCAATTATGTAATTACATATATAAGATGTACTTAGGGGTTTAATGATGTACTTAAGGGTTTTTTAACCATTTTGTTCAACTAATTTAATATAAATTTACTAATATTTAATATAAAATAGAACGCACTTTCATTTAATTGTAGTTAACATGCAATTAAGTGTCCAAAACTTCACGTTCAGTTCACACTTCGGTATATACTTTTGAAGTATGTTATATTTGTAATAAGTACTCTTTTCAAACGTTTGCTAAAGTGTAGTGCACAAGGGCAGTGATGACCTGACAGCAGCAGAATAAGGAATGAAAATCTAGGTGATGAAACTTCCCGAGTGTAAAGCGGATTGTCGGCACGTTCACTCAACTCCTCCAACCAATCAGATCACCTCAACCGACTCAATCCTTGCTAATGCCACCACAACACAACTGACTCACACTTTAGCTAGTGTCCACAGCAAAGAACAACACAAGAAGTGACCGTGCAACTTAACAGTCAGCACATCCGTAAACCGATTTTTCACAGATGTTTTATAGGTTACTAAACCTCTCTGAGATCTCCATATTCAGTGCAGTAGTATCTAAATCTGAATCTTCATAATTAAGATGATACAATAATATAATATGGTAAGACACACCAATTTGCAATATCAAGCAGCAAAACAAGCTGTTTTGTACAACTACAAATAGCTGAACGTGGATGAGCTTGGAAGCCAGACCTATCTAATTTACAAATGAAAGCGCCTGCTCTTACGGCAAAAATAATGTGGATATAAAAATAGAAAATACAACTATTTTGCATCGTTTTGTATGAATTTGTACTATTTTAGAAATAAAGAAAGCATAAAGGTTCATGTTTAAACGTAACTGTCAGAGGAACATAAGCATCATATGAAAATGGACAGTACAGTTTAACAGGATGAGCGGATCTGTGCTAAGAAAGCTTAAGACTAAACAGTTTAACGGAGGTTTGATTTTGAACCTGTTTTTGTTGTGCAGGTAAATCCTCAAAAAAAGAAAACAAACACTGGTTGAATGTGGCGTACGGCTGTCTGTGAGGAACAAAACACTTTTGTGTGGGACTGCAGCCTGCTGTTTCTGGTGAAACTTGATCGCTTCCTAGAATCCATCTGTTGCGCTGATCATTATGTCACTCTGTACCTTGCGGGTCCGTCTGCCACCTGTCCACCGCTAAACGATCTGGGGCTGTACCTCTCTAATGAACAGGTACATACAAACCCGGAGGGAGCACACAGTCATCACTTACAGTCATTATCACAGATGTTGTGTTACATAAGCAGTGACGAATCTAAGTTTCCTTCCATAATAAAAGAATCAATGAAACTCATCTTAGTAATTACAAACAATCCAAGTCCAGCTTTCAACATTATGTTTTCATTTGAACTCTGCCGAACTCCAATGTCCAAATGTTTAACCTCTAAATAGAATGAGCTCCCCAAAATCCTTTACATATCTTCATACATATTTAATGATTTAATTTTGACATGCAGTCCTGAAAAGCTCAAAATGCGATTCAAAACATGCATGCATGAACATGCTCTCCAGACATACCTTAATTAAGTCAATAGTCATAGTGCAAAACAATTAGTCTTTAAGTGGACGTCTCAGATGATACAGAGCCCCTGAAGGGACATGGTGATGAAAACAATATGAGATGAGAAGAAAAATTACACTGCATTGCTTTTATGCTCCTCCAAGAATTGCTGTGCATAGAACTATAACATTCTCTCACAAAGGAGCTGTGTTATAGGAGAAGTTCACTTCTAGAATGATAATTTACTCACCCCCATGTCATCCAAGATGTTTATGTCTTTCTTTCTTCAGTTGCAAAGAAATTTAGTTTTTTTTTTTTCTCCATATAGTGGACTTCAGTGGGTGTGAACGGGTTGAAGGTCCAAATTGCAGTTTCAAAAGGCTCTACACAATCCCAGACAAGGAATACGGATCTTACCTAGCGAAACAATTGGCCATTTTCCTAAAAAATAAACATTTATATACTTTTTAACCTTAAAAGCTCTGCGTTGCGCATGTTCACACATTGTGTAACAAATGTCAAGTGTACTTTGGTTAAAAAAGGTAGGTAGGTCGAAAAAACATCTGTCGTCGTTGTTTTACCTTTTTTCGTATAGGGCGTTTGACTGGGTCGGTACTTCCGCCTACATTACACGTGTGTGATTACATAATTGAGCTAGTGCAAGATGAGCATTTGTGGTTAAAACATATGTAAATTTGTATTTTTCTTAGAAAATGACAGATTGACTCTTATTCCTCAGCTGTTATCGTGTAGAGTCCTTTGAAGCTGCATTGAAACTGCAATTTGGACCTCCAACCCGCTGATCCTCATTGAAATCCACTATATGGAGAAAAATCCTGGAATGTTTTCCACAGAAACCTTCATTCCTTTTCAACTGAAGAAAGAAAGACATGAACATCTTGGATGACATGGAAGTGAACTTCTCCTATAATTTGAAAGCATTAAAATACAATATTTATTTCCATCTCATGTAATTTTCCTCACCTGTGTACACAAAAGTTAACACCAAAATAAATGAACATGATGAAAAATTCTTCGATCTCTATTTTAAATGTTCATGATTATTTTATCTGCATTGTTTTAACTACATTGGCTACGTGTCAGACTTGGTGTGAACAGGACCTCAAAATGTAGTGCACTATAACTATATCAACAATCCAAAAATTCGGAGTTTGCGTTAATAGAGGTCTGAACATTCCTGTTTTGTTATGGAACAAAAACATTGTAGGGATATGAAGTATCCATGCACATTGCATTGCGTCAACCATTTATTCTGATTCTTCTGATGTCCATTACTATACTGAACTGACTGGCTATAGACGAGGAATCAGCATGATGCGGGACGTGGGAAGTTGGTTAAGGTCAGTATGAATTGACGAAAAAACACTGAGGTATTAGGAACAAGGTTAGAGGAACCATTCAAAGCTTTATTGCATTAGGTAAGCTTCATTATGTCTTAACCTCAAGACACATAATGAAAGAAAAATGATGAAAATGAATCATGCGGGCATGCACAGGGGTTAGGAAGCAACTAGGAGAGATTCAATACATCCAGAGGTGAAAAGAGGGCGTCACCTTGGTCAGCAAGTGAGAGGGCTTTCCTGCAATGCTTTTCAGAATGAGAGAGGTCTCCCTGTCCAGATACGAGTGCTTGGTGCAGAGAGAGAGAGAGGAGAGACAAGAGTCATTAGTGCTTTGATTAATAAACATTAATGATTTTTCATAGTGTGAAAGCACAGGAGAAAATCGTGAGCAATAATCCTTGACACTAAAGAAAATATTTTTAAAAAATGTCCAGTTTCACACAACACAAGGAGTCGTTCTATATGGACAAAAATGAAAAGCATTATGATGTGGTATAAGATCCACATGGCACTTTAAAAGTGCTGACAAAATTGCTTTTTTGCTTGCTTTTTGTGGAACACTGTGCATAATGAAATTAATTGCTAACTGAATAAAATGTTTACAAATTCTAGTTTGTTTACATTATTTTGGAGGGTTTGGTGAGAAAACGTGGTTGAAGGGATGGGGTGATGTGGCTAGGTCTAACAAAAGTTGGCAAATGGCTAAACTGTCTTAAATGGCACTTTTAAAGTCCTTACTAGTGTGATTTTTAAGGATGATCAGTAATAATCTTGTTTTGTTTGTAATCAAACACGTGTGGGCTCTGTCATTTAATTAGAAGGGAGACGTAAACAAACAAAAAAGTGTTTATCCACCATCAATCATCATAGGTGAATCCTGTTTGTCAGTAAAGATTCATGAGATAGGACAGATTAGTGAAATATCCCTCCACATCAATCTGCTCTGTAAGACTATTCCTCTGAACACTTGAAGGAAGCATGAAGACAGCTTTAAATAGCAGTGGTCGGAATGCCTTTTTAAATCATTTCATCTGTGACCACAAACTCATTCCGTTCACAGGCTGGTTCACATTTACCAACACAGTTAACATATTGATATAACAACACCCAAGAAGTTGGTGTTTGGTGGCATGTGAAAAGCCTTGTGTAAAAGAAATGGTCTGTTACTGTCACGCACAATGTGCATGGCAGCATTTCTTTCATTTCAGAAAGAAAATGTAACTGTTAACTGATGCATTTGAGAAGACTATGTCTCAATACAACAACTGAATACAACCCAAACTGCAGCAAAATCACTTATCTGTGTAATTAAGTCTGCAGTGAGGGTAAAAGCCGCTTTTATTTGGCCTTTCAGTCAGGGACAGAAGCAATGCTCAGTTTAATGCTTAATCTGCTCTGCCAGAAGCCTGATGAACTGACTAGGTTCTGTTCCAAAACCTAGAGCTGCCTACATGGGCAGCATTTTAAGCGCTTTAGACATGAAGGGTGTCCCAACAGGCACCCCACTGAACACAACAATATTCAAAGGCCCCATGACAAGTTTTTTGCAATTTGCTGGGTAGGGATTAAACTTGTTTTAAGCTTACCAATAAACATACTACACAGTGGGTTTGTGAGCTAAATATTATTTAAATCATAAAATGTAACATAAAAATATTTTTAATACTATTTGTCTACCTGCACGTCAGGCCTTCATCAGAGATATCCATGCATGTGAATGTGTTGTTAAATTATTTCAAATAGTTGAACTTCCATAGAGATATTTTAAAAATATATACTTCATTTTAAAGGGTTTGGCTGACAGAAACGTTCGGGAATCACTGCATTACATGAACACACATTAATAAAGATGAAAACAACAATCATATTAGTTATCAATAGTTACTGAAGGTCACTGGATATGATAATCATGGATATGATATCACCAGTGTTTAGTAACTTGCATAATTATTTGTTTCTTACATCGTCTAATTGCTTGAGAGGTGCTTTTCCCTCTCAAATTCTGAAGCATGGTTTGCAAATTTATTTACATGACATTTACGAATATAGTGAAAGCTAAATGGTATGCCACAATAGAATTTTTAAAAAGAATCATGAATTATGAATAATTTACTGTCATTGTGTGAACAATATGTAATCATGTTATCCAAAAAAGTAACTGTATTCTGATTATGAGCATTTTAAAACTTAATTTACTCTAATTTCATGTACTTAATATTTGGAGTCTGATTATGTAATCCAGACTACATGTAATCAGTTACTACCCAGCTCTGGGTATGTCATATATCTAGGTTTTCCAAACCCTCAAAGGGGAAAAAAAATCTTTTGTTGAACAGGTGAATTAAAATAAAAAAACAGCTTGATTTTTAGGTTTTTAATGCTTTTTTTGTCTTATTTTAAGTCATCTTGAGGCTGCCTTGGAAGTTTGTTTAGACCCAGCGTTGCCAAGTCAGCGGTTTTCCCGCAGAATTGGGCTTATTTAACACTGTTGCTGTGGGTTGTTTTTCAATAACGTGACATTTATCCCCTGAATTTGCATTTTACCAGGGAAATCCTGCCCGAAACGAGTATTTTAACCCCTTAGAACGCAAAAACACGATTGGGCTAGTTTTGGGCTAATTATGAGTAGCAATTGGGCGGGTTTTGTTGTAAAAACCTGGCAACCCTGCTCAGACCCACTATTGGGCTGCAAACCCACGTTGAGGCCCACGGTTTTATATCTTTTTTTTGACAAACTCTCAGCTGCATTTATCCTTCAAAGAAGTCCCTTAACAAATTACTTCAAGCTCAGTGAAAAAAATCCATCCAAGACGTCAGATAATACATGATAAGGACAACACACAGCATGTTTTACCTCTGAACTCGGCTGGTCCTGTCCGTCTTGTAACCCGTCCTGATCAGACTTGGGTTTTTCGATGTCCAACGAGTCCATGCTGGACGCTGAGGCCGAGTTAATGCTAGAGCGAGAGGAATGGACAAAGGACCGCACCTCATGCTCGGTGACCGTACCCACCGACCCTGTCCTGCGATGATGATGATGAGAGGTCGGCCGCCGCACGGTGGAGGAAGAGTACGGTGCTGAGACCGTAGAGCCGAAGGATGTGGAGCTCTGCCTGGCTGCTTCGTCCATACTTAGGGAGGCTTTTTCCAGCTGGGCTGTGATGTCATCCAGAGAGAAGTTGGATGCCAGTGGGGGTCTGCTGTTGGAGCTGCTCACCCTGACGGTAGACGCGGGAGAGGCACGGGTACTGCTGCTGGTGCTGCCGCCACTGCTGCTCGCCCCTCCACTGCTGCTGCCGCCCGTGTGCTTGGTGCTATGACTGCGGCCGGCCGGGGGTTTCTGACGGACTTTAGTGTCCCCTGTTAGGCCAAGACGAGAGGAAGCGCTGCTAGGCTTACCGATAGTGCTGAGCTCCTGCTCGATGGAGCAGAGGTCTGCCATCAGAGCATCCAGATCCACTGCATCACCCTGGTTCAGAGCCTCTGTGAGGAAACAAATGTACACACACAGATGTAAACAAACCAGCTCATTTAAGCATCTCAAATATTTACTATGACTAAAGTTAAATGTTTATGTCTCAAGGGCCTTGAGTTCATTGTATATGCAAACAGCCCGGCCTAACTAGTAGAGTCTGTGCTGGTGAGGTTTACATTTAGACTGTATTTTTGGGAACCAAGTAAACTCCTCAGTAAATCCTGTCTGTTGTGTGTAGTCTTCTAAGTTCTGCAACCATATATAACATGAGGACCTCCTCATTCGTAGGGGAACATTTCAAGGGGCATCTATTCTGAAATAAGTTATTTCATTGTGGGTTGTACATTTAAAAAAAAATGTTTTGTGAATACACTGAGTTATTTTAAAGTGTAATTTTGTATTCTTGGTTAAATAAATGCAGGCGAGCATAAGAGAGATTAAATGTGTAGTACTCATTTACATAAATAATTTTGCAATCTATAGCCCCCATCTGAGTTTATAATGATATTTGAATAAAATAATACACACTGCCGTTTAAAAGTTTGGGATCAGTACGATTTTTAAATGTTTTTTTTAAAAGAAATCTTTTCTGCTCATCAAGCCGGTGTTCATTTGATTGAAAATAAAAACAGTAATACTGTGAAATATTATTGCAATTAAAATACCTTAAAACAGACCCTAAAACAGAATTTATTTCTGTGATGCAAAGCTGAATTTTCAGCATCATTACTCCAGTCATCAGCGTCACATTATCCAGAAATCATTCTCATATGCTGATTATTACTTTTATTATCAATATTGGAAACTGCTTAATCTTTTTTGGAACCTGTGATACTTTTTCAGGATTCTTTGATGAATAAAATGTTCAAAAGAACCGCATTTATTTAATATAGAAATCGTTTGTAAAAATATACACTACCGTTCAAAGTTTGGGGTCAGCAAATTTTTTCTTTCTTTCTACGTTTCAAAGAAATGAATATTTAACTCAGCAAGTATGTGTTAAATTAATAAAAAGTGACAGTAAAGACTTATATTTTTATTTTGAATAAATGTTGTTCTTTTAAAAATAAATTCTATCAAAAAATCCTGAAAAAGTATCACAGGTTCCAAAAAAATATTAAGCAGCACAATTGTTGCCAACATTCATAATAAACCAGCATATTAGAATGATTTCTGAATGATCGTGTGACACTGAAGACTGGAGTAATAATGCTGAAAATTCAGCTTTGCATCACAGAAATAAATTATAAAGTATAATAATGAACTGGAAAATTGTTATTTTAAATTGCAATAATATTTCATAATATTCTTGGATTTTTGATCAAATTAATGGAACTTTGATGAGCATAAGAGACTAAAAAAAACATTAACTGAATCTTACTGATTTCCAACTTTTAAACAGCAGTGTAATATTGTGGATAATTGTATATACTGTAATGTGGAGTGTAAAATGCAGCCGCACCGTTGATGTTATAAATGGAGAAGCGGTAGGCCATGTTGGCCATGTTTGTCTCTTGTCTGAGAGGGGCTTTCTGCACCTTCTCTGGTCTCCCGTCATCTAGACTCTGAAAACAGCGAGACAGATAAACAAATGTGGTGAGTCTACACACATACAGTAATTTCAGAATTGTGAATAACACTGTAGAGGGATTTCATGATCTGATTCATTTATATGATAGTGATATTTCATTATCACTGATGTCATTCATACTTAATACATTCTGTTGCATAACACTAAAAATAATAAAAACGCTTAAATAGTAAATTGAAATGCTTCTATGAGGACACTGCACACAACTGAATTAAATGAATGACAGACTCATCACGGACTCACTGCTTAAAGCCTCATTGGTAATGACATCACAAACCTAATCTACACTGACAACAATGCACAAATTTACTGCTTATCATCTCTCAGCCTCACCTTTGTCAGTTTGTCCAGCTCTCCCAGCCATGCTCCAAACATTTTGTCCAGGTCCTGGTCCTCTTTATCACTGTCCTCTTCTGCAGCGTGGTCCAGCTCATCATCTGAAAACTGCTCCATCTGAAACAGGAAAAGTGCAGGACTACTCAGAATTCATGGGAAAATTAGAATTTGTACAGATTTGTGAAATTTTAAAATAGAATAATTTTTAAAAAGATCTTAAAACTTGAACCATTGATGTCACATGGACTATTTGAATGATGTCAGTTGCTGTCTACGCAGGGTCAGAAAGCTCTCGGATTTCAACAAAAATATTCATTTGTGTTCCGAAGACGAACGAAGGTCTTACAGGTTTGGAATTACATGAGAGTGAGTAATTAATAACAATATTTTCATTTTTGGGTGAACTATCCTTTACTTAACGTAATGAGTGTCAATTAACCTAACCTCAAATATAAGCACAAATACTGCACAAAACAGTATGATATACACTACCTTTCAAAGAATTTTAGCTGTACATGTTTCAGAAGAAGAGGAACTAAAAGCACTGTCCATCAATAAAAATGTCAACTGACACTCATAAATTTGACATATGAACCTCACAACATGCTGCTTTCCTTGGGCTCTAATGCACATGCATTACTAAAGCCTCAGATTTCATGATCAGCCACTGACCTGAAATGTTAAATCACACACTGCCTTCTGGTGGCCACTAGGACACATAACAATTCTGTCATCATAATGCATGACAGAGACTACACAAACTAATGTTACTGACAGCCAGTGTTGTCACTATTGTAAATTATGAAGTGCTTATGTAACATCACAGGCCTGATTCTTCTTTGTGCTCAGCACGCAAATCATAAAAGATTTATGATAACGAATCCCGTCCTCCTGTAGAATCTAACACCATGCAGGACAGATGAAAACCTGGTGCGTGTGATGCACACATCTGTATATATCAGCGTCTTATCATCAGTGTTTATATCAGATGGTTTGGAAATCATCCTCTCCAGTTGTAAACTGTTTTGGCAAGCTTAGCAGCGACACATTTCAATCGCTGTAAAAACACAGAGCCGTTACCGCTCTCCAGTGTCTAATGCTTCTGTACCACACATCAGCCCTCTAATGAGTAGTTTGAAGTTTATGCACTAGCCAATGAACAAAATAAGCACTGTGCATAACAAAATGGGAATAATCCTCTTACATTATTAAAATTCTTCTCAGGTACTTTGGTCTGAAAATATCCTGTTGGTGAGGAAACCTTGTGGACAGACTGTACCAGGCCACAGAAATCTCCACCGTAACCATGTTACGAAAAGAAAAAAAAAAAAAAATAGACGTGGGCTATTTACAGTAGTTGTTCGAACAGTTTCCAAGCCAGTCATTCTGAAGCCAACATTCCATAGGTTATGTACGATACGCAGGGGGGATCATTTGCAATCTGGCAACCCTGTAATTGTGGGTCAGTCCTTCTCAAACATGCAGAAGGAAACTGGGCAGTGGGATGATGAAGTGCTAGCCAGATGTTCCAGAGTTTAGATCTTCATCAGAACAGCCGGCAGGATCATTAGTGATGGAGACCAGAGGCCACCGCAAATATCTTAAACACACCAACACAGTTATAGTAGTATCAGCATCACTACAGTACATGTCCAATGACCACTATTACAAAATCCACTGTATTACAATGTTATCATTGTGCAGTGATGGTATCACAAATGATAATACCATATACACTACCATTTAAGTTTGTGGTTGGAAAGATGTTTTTTTAAAGAAGCTCCCTAATGCTGCATTTATTTAATCAAAAATACAGTAATAAACCGTAATATTGTGAAATATTATTACAATAATATTTCATAGCTCTACCCTTGACTAAAGATTTTTCTGGTCGACTAGTAGTCGATCAGTTTAAGCATTAGTTGACTATTAGTCGCACATTTATTAATAAACCATATAAATCATGATTGAGCCTTTAATTGCCTACATAGTCATTACAAAAAAGCTTGCTACAGCACACCGGCAGATATAATATTTATGAATGTACCAAAGTAGGGAAAAGTAGACTGCATTAATGTTTTAATAACTTATTGATAAACTAGTGTTTGCTATGTTTTCGTCTTAAGAGATGAAGTCAGCGACACTGACTCGTCACACCCGAAGTAGTGATGCGCCTGTATGCGTGTTTCATACGGATTACATAATCTGAGAATATTTGTTTTCTATTTGAATTGGTTCATTTAAAAGTGATATTTTTCATGTCTGTAAGGCAAGTATACACAGAGTTTCGAAGTTTCGCGCTCAAGTTCAGAGACCGAGACAGCAGAAAGCACATCCTGTTTGCTTTCATTAGTTTACAAAAGCGCAGCATTTCGTTGTTATTGTGAGTGCACACAAATAAACGTAAAGTCTTTAGAGATTCAAAAGATGTATTACTTTTATCTGTAGGCCAAAAATGGAGTATTTTAAGAGCAAGTGACCGCACCAGCGCCTTCATGTGTCATGCATTAAGTGTGCTACTGTTCAGCTTACACACTCCATACAGACACTTCAATAGAGCACATTTTTCTAGATTAACATTAGATTGTGCAGCCATGTAAAGTTGCTACTACATTCATCTTTCAGATGAAAAGCCATATTTGACATCGATGAATGACAGGTGAGCGTTTGGATGTCCTGCCCGATGCACTGTATTACCACATACAGACAGCGTGACTTCGCCACTTCCTGTGGAATTTTCTTTTTCTGCGACTAAGGGACCAATAAATTTTGGTAATTTTATTTCACGGTAACAATATATATATATATATATATATATATATATATATATCACAACAGTTATTTTTGCTTTAAATAAGGTCTTTATGATATTCAAATTTTTGATTTTGATTTAAAAAAAAAAAAAAAAAAAAAAACTGAAGACAAAAAAAAGTTCACTGAAGACAATATGACATGAAAACAGCAGGATTTTTTTTTATTTTTTGTATTATATTGTATTTATTGTGTTTGTAAAGAGTGTGTAGAGTGTAAACATACTGTCATGCAAGATAAATTTCAGACTTAAATAGTTTGACAATAAAGTTCTATCTATCTATCTATCTATCTATCTATCTATCTATATCTATCTATCTATCCAATATATTGTCACATGTGTTTTCTTTCTCAGCTGCTTGCTTTCACTTAAGACTTAACTTACTGTGTTTACAAAGAAACTTGCAAAGATGGGCATTTTGACACACACAAGTGTGTGTATTTAACTGTTCAATGTCTATAAATTGGCAAAAATAACTGCTCAGTACTCCAGCGCTCTATGATACTCATGTCTCTCTGACAGCGCTCAGAAACAGTCTGCCTGACAGCACGTGCAAATAGCGAAAAGAGTTCTCCTTCACTGCTGATTGCATTTCAATGGCATAAATCACTTGTTTTTAAGCAGCAATGCCTAAAATTGTGTGCAAACGGTATTCGTATTCGTGACCACTTAGCACAGCAAGGTCACATGAGCGTGTAACCGCGGTAAAGACGTTTCTCTAAATTTCTACCAATTATTCATGTCTACTGGTTCATCACCCACCTCTAACTGTCAGTCTCTACTTTATCATAAATACAGTCTAAATAGCCTCCCAAATGCCTCAACTATAGAGTCATTGGTTCATGCTAGATTCTAAACATCAGTCTCAAGTTTCTGGAAAGTTTTCGGATTCAGATTCCACTTCTCACGTTCTCTTGGCTCATCTCTGCGGCCTTCCGAGCTTTATCAGCAATTGTTTATGTTTGATCCGAGGAGAGAGAGTTAGTGAAACCAGGGGAGAGAATTAAAGGGAAGCGTTTCGGGGAGCTGTGCTACAATTAGCTCCCTGTGGTTAGCAGCCCTGTGATTTGGGCCTGGACTGGCAGGCCCTGGGCGTGGGCCGCTACAGACAGTCAAACTGTGCTCGGAAAGGTCCCTGCTGACACACACTGGCCCGTGTAGAAGAGCGAGTGAGTGTGTTTGTGTGTACATGTGACAACAACATCATCATCATCAGAAGGCCTGCGATCACACGTGCTGCGAAGTCATGCCACAGTAGTCTAGTGTAATAGATGCTGGACCGGATTGCTTGGCTCGCACTTTTCTCCGTTTTATGCAGAATCCGTCTGGAGAGACAGCGGCCACGTGCGGCGTCAAGCCTGCAGAGGAGGCATCTGTTTCACATCACTGCCTTACACATTCCACTCACAGCAAGCTCTTCGCTCTGATGGAGTAAAGCGGGCGCTCCTGTTGCCTCCTACATGGGAGAGCCAGCAGTGTTAATACTTTTTGCCTAATACTTAATTAATACAGCAACATGTGTCCTACCAACACTGCCACGCTCTTGCTGTGTCCACATTTAGTTAGCTGAATCAGACTTCAGATCCCTATTGATATAATCATCATCAAAGGAGATTTTTCTGAGTGCTATACTATTTTCCAGAAAAGAAGTTAAACTGTGTCAAAACTATGGAAGTGCACTTCCACCACTGAATAAAATTGAATAAAAAAAGTTAATTGCTATTTTTATCTCACAATTCCAGCTTTTTTCTTGCAATTCTGACTTTTCTCAGATTTGTGTGAGACAAACTTGCAATTCTGACTTTACAGAAATAAATTCAGAAACTCACAGCTCTGACTTTTTTCTCAGAATTGCGTGACAGAAACTTGCAGTTGCGAGTTATAAAGTCAGTATTGCGTGATATAAACTCGCAATTCTGAGAAATAAAGTTGCAGTTCTAAGAAAAAAATTCCAAGATATGAAGTCATTTCTTTTTTCTCAGAATTGCGTCTTTACATCTCAGAATTCTGACTTTATAACATGCAATTGTAAGTTATTAAGTCAGAATAGTGAGATATTAGTCATTTTTCTCGCTCAGAATTGGACTTCATAACTTTTAATTGCAAATCTATCTCTCACAATTCGGAGAAAAAAACAGCATGAAAAAAGTCAGATAAAAACTTGAATTTGTAAGAAAAAAAAAAGTATCGTGCTATTCTGACTTTATAACTCGCAATTGCAAGTTCATATCATGCAATTCTGAGAAGAAAGAATTGCGAGTTCATATCTTGCAATTTTGACTTTATAACTCACAGCGTGTTCGTATCGCACAATTCTGAGAAAAAAGCCAGAATCGAGATTATATCGTAATTCTGACTTCATTTCTCAGAATTGCAAGTTTATATCTTGCAGTTCTGACTTTAAAACTCACAACTGTGAGTTTACATCTTAAAACTTTCAGAAAAAGCTCAGAATTGCTAGTTTGTATTGCACAAGTCTGAGAAAAATGTCAGAATTGCAAGTTTATGTGTCATTATTCTGACTTCATCTTTTAGAATTGCAAGTTTATCTCTCACAATTGGGGTAAAAACGTACAAATACCATACAAAATTGCATTATTAAGAGAAAAAGTTACATTGCATTGGTGTACATATAATAAACACTAAATGTATTTTACTTTTCACCACTCTGCAACAAATCCTATAAATTTACCAGCATTCAGAATAGGAATGAACAGGACAGGAATGAAAAATGAGCCATTCATTATAAACAAAATGCATTATAAACATCAAGGCTAAACAAATTGATTTCAAGCAAAACTTAAACTACTGGGAATAAGCCATATAAATAAACTTGGGCTTAAGTTTTAGCAAACATATCTTGCTCAGCTAGCATGTTTTTGTGAGTGAAAAAAAATGAAAAGCAATTATAATGAAAGGCAGTTTAGAAGTTACACATCATTTAAATTTGTACTGCTAACAAATCATGAGCAGCAAAGGAAACATTAAATCTGAGGGCATGTAGCTGTGTATGTGTGTAGGAGGACAGTCTAATGTGAACAGGAAGTGTGCAGGATGTAATGGATTCCTCATCCCCCTCGTGGCTTGTTGTGTAAGTCATCCCTTAAGATGAGAGCCACACCAAACTTTGACCATGTCACAACAAACACACACTCCTGAAAGCAGTTCATCAAAAGATGTGACTCATTGCCTCAGTGACATTTTAGATTATATAACAAATGGCCCGTCAAATCCTTAACTGATCCTAGGTCAGAGAACAGCTTCATAATCAAGACAAGGCACATCTCCACCCAAAAATGTAATTTCATAATCAAACAACTTGCCAGGGGAGTGCCAGAGGAGTTCAGCATCAATTTGAGAAGTGAATTTGCTAAGAACCCTGATAAATGAGCAGCTAAATGCTGAAGAATGAATTTAATGGTGATAACTGTTGAGTTGCTCCAAAAGATGTGCTGCAACACGCAAGAAATACCAGTGTATTTACTTGGTGATGCAGTCTGATACCAGTGGACGGCAGGAAATCGCATGACCTCTTGACGGACCAATGAGACCATCATAGTTCACAGGAGGCCAACACAATATCTTAATATTGTGTATATAATGCAATGTTAACAGAACTATATGTTTTTACATTTTAACCAAGATTGCCTTAAAGGGATAGTTCACCCCAAAAATTCTGTCATTAATTACTCACCTTCATGTCGTTCCAAACCCGTAAGATCTTTGTTCATTTTCAGAACACAAATTAAGATATTTTTGATGAAACCCAAAAGCTTTCTAATAACTTCATTCAACAATTTCTTCTCTTCCGTGTCAGTCTTCGACGTGCAACAAAATTAATGACAGGATTTTCATTTTTGGGTGAACTACGCCTTTTAGATTTCCTGTGATAGTCTGTATACTCAGACGATCAGTCTTTCCCATGATCCCAACTTCATGCTGTTCGCAAATGGACAGCAACTGTGTGAATTGTGCTTCCCACTGCCTGACCTTATAATCTTTGATCTCAGGGTTAGAGGTCAGGACTGTGCATTGGAATAAGCTCAAATCAGCCCATGAAAGCCTGGTGTCTGGCAAAACTCTTAAACTGAGAATAATAAGACACCACGCATTAATTTATGCCATTACCAAACCCAACAGTCTGAGAATAATAATGTGATTTAAAGTGCATTGATGGGATGTGTGGGCCTGTCAGAGGCATTAAGCTCAGAGTTAGTCTGCTCTCATGCAGCATGTTAAAAATGGATGCAAGGAGGCTTTGAAGTGGGGTTGTGACCCCTGTACATTCTTCACACAACACATGGAGGGTCTCATATAATGAAAGTGTGTTTGGTATTAATGGGGGCATGGTAAAGCCTGGAAAATACAGATAAACTAAGGCAGACCACAAACCCCAGCTTGTCTACACCAAGCATCAGCAGTGAGTGCATCAAATGAGCCTACATACTTCAAGTCCACAAAACAGGTTATTAAATGGGCATAATTCAACATGTGAATTACACTACTATTCAAAAGGTTTGAGCTCAGTTATTTCAATAATGTTGCAGCCATTACACACAATTCCATGACCAGAACACAAAAACAGATACATAGCTTAATAAATAGCCACATATTTTGGTACAAACTTGGGTCCCACTTTATATTAGGTGGCCTTAACTACTATGTACTTTACATTTAAATTAATCATTTGATACAATGCACTTATTTTGTACATACATGTTTTACATTGTATTTAAATACATTTATAATTACACTGTTGACCCATCTCTTACATCTTAACCCACCCGCAAACCCATACCACCAAACCTGTCCCTAACC
>JAHKKF010515919.1:0-31713 GCA_019740295.1 Labeo calbasu
GGCAGTTTAACTGTTCAGGACAAACAAGGGACTCGTGAACAACTATCACTAAACCAAAAAATACAGCTGTGGATCATTCAGGTAACAACACAGTATTAAGAATCAAGGGGGTGTAAACTTTTGAACGGGGTCATTTTTTTTTTTAATAAATTCACTAAATAAACAATAACATGCATTTTGTATGATCCCTCTTATTTTGGTACATTTTTAATGATTCTGAAATATCCTGTATGTATTATATTTGGAAACCATAATACATTTCTTTATATTATCCTTTGATAAATGTTGAAATACAAATCTTTTGTAACATCATAAATGTCATCACTTTTAATCAATTTAAAGCATCCTTGCTAATGAAAAGTATTTATTTGAAAAATCTTGAACTTTAGTACACGAAACTCTAATAAAATGGGTGGAAATTAATACTGTCCTGAGGAAACCACATTCACTGTCTAGATGCTCTTTGACTTTGTCGAACGCTACATTAACAACATATTCAACTTAAAACCCTTAACTTTCTATTTATTCATCTAAATTATCTCGCTCGGTCAGCCGTGACCTTAGGCACGCCGTCTCCTGCGATGTGCTGCTATAACACGAAAACCAAATTGAAAAGAAATTGCAGAAGAATGTTCTTGAAAAGCCGACAATTTTTCATCTTCTTTTAGTCAAAGAACAAACCCAGACAGTTGTATGTTTGTCTGATTCTCCCTCTGACATCTGGTGCTCAAAGATACTTACCTTATAAAAAAAGTAAGTAAATCCAAAGGTTTTACACCCATCGTAAATACTACCAGGGATTATACTGGAGTTTAAATGGATGTATGTTTTACTAAGTATACTTAAAACCTCTCACAGATTATTAGTGCGCATGTACAGAATGCCATTTTTAAGTGACCGTCGTGATTTTCTTGGAAAATTGAACAGTTTTGACCTTTTGTCTCATCTTGTAGATGGATCAGTTGGATAAGGCGTCTCTTGAGGATAAAGCGTACAATGGAGATGCAAACATGGCAAAAAACAAGATGCTCATAAGAGACAGCAAGAAAGAGCTGATGAGGTAATAACATTATTTGGACTGCTGTTTTGGGGTTTCTAGGTCACACGTTAGCACGCTAGTATGTATAGTAGTCAAGAAATCATAGGCTGGGTGCATCTGGTCATTCATCTGGCCTTTTTCTCTTTGCAGTTGTCCGACACCAGGTTGTGACGGAAGTGGTCATGTGACAGGAAATTATGCGTCACATAGAAGGTAAAAAGCCCCAACCATATTTTTCACCCTCTATATTTTTTAAGCAGCAAAATAATCCCCAAAAATATACATTATATCTCTTGTTTAGTTTTTTTTTTGTTTTTGTTTTTTTGTAGTGTATCCGGTTGCCCATTGGCCGATAAGACCCTGAAATCACTAATGGCTGCTAATTCTCAAGAGCTCAAGTAAGAATTAGCAAAATTTCAATTAAATAAAAGTATGAAATGATTTTAAAGTTAATTCATGTGTAGAAATAATTTAAATAAATGTATATATAATTTTTTTTAAAAATAACTAATAACTATAATTATAAATATTTATTATTGTTATTATTATTTATGAATTTTATTATGAAAATATTTTATGGAATATTGACAAAAATACTGTTTTAATTATAAATAAATGTAAATATGTATTTTGTAAAGTATAACTAATAACTATAATTGTATTTTAATTATAAATATTTATTATTTATGTAATTATTTATAAATTTGATTATAAAAATATTTGATGAATTATTGACTAAAATATTATTTTAATTATAAAGATTTATTTTTTGTTTTTATTGTTGTTGTTGTTATTATTATAATTTATTAATTTTATTATAAAATATCTTCTGAATTATTAACTAAAATATTACTTTAAATGTATTTTAAATATTTATTATTTGTTATTATTATTTTAGGAATTTATTCTAAATGTTTAAGTACAAATATATTACAGGTTTTAGTGATTTTGTTGTGGGTTTTTGTCATTTTTTGTAGTTTTTGTTTTTATATATATATATAAAACTTCAACTAAAATAGTATTTTAATTATACATATTTCATGAATTATAACTAATAATTATAATTGTATTATAGTTATACATATTTATTGTTGTTGTTATTTATGAATTTTATTATGAAAATATTTGATGAATAATTTATTTAAAATATTATTTCAATTGTATTTTAATTATAAATATTTATTATTAGTTTTTATTGATCTTATTATCATTTATGGATTTCATTATGAATATTTTTAAGAAATGATTGACTAAAATATTATTTTAATTGTATTTTAATTATAAATATTTATTATTTGTTATTTTACAAATTTATTACAAATGTTCAAGTACATATATATAAAAGGTTTTAGTGATTTTGATGTGGGGTTTTGTCTTTTTTAGTATTTTTGGTTTATATATTTATATATATAACTTCAACTAAAATTAAAAATATACATTTAATATATAATAAAAAATGTATATGTGATTTAAATCACTAAAACCTTTTATGATTTTAATTAGATATACATTTTTATTATACTAAAACCGTTTATGATTTTATTTAGATATACATTTTTTATTATATAGATTAAATATATTTTNTTAGTATTTTTGGTTTATATATTTATATATATAACTTCAACTAAAATTAAAAATATACATTTAATATATAATAAAAAATGTATATGTGATTTAAATCATTAAAACTTTTTATGATTTTAATTAGATATACATTTTTATTATACTAAAACCGTTTATGATTTTATTTAGATATACATTTTTTATTATATAGATTAAATATATTTTTTAATTTTAGTCAATAATTCATTAAAATTTTTCATAATAAAATCCATAAATGATAATTAAAAATAATAATAATAAAGATAAATATATATTTGTAATATTCATCTAATTTGAATATGATTAATATAATAATGTATAATGAATATATTTACTGTTAATATGAACATGATGTATATAATTTTGTATAATGAATATATTTACTATCAACATTATATTTAACACTATTATTGCTATTATCATATTAATTAATTATAAATATTAATACACACACACACACACACACACACACACACACATATATTCATCTCATATTGCTCATATTAATTTTTAGCCTTGACATTTCTATTTATTTTAAAGGTGCCCAACTCCTGGCTGTGACGGCTCGGGTCATGTGACAGGAAACTATGCATCTCATAGGAGGTGAGCTTCATTAGACAGGAAATCTCTATTAAATATTTTTAGACTTCACTGAAAGATTACGTTTTTTTTGGATGTTTCTGCATGACATAAATCGTCATGCTTTTCATTATAACGCAAATCCTCATTTTTAACCCAGTGTGTGTAGTTCTAGATGTTACACTATAATAGATTTTAGACATCGGGCCACACAAAGGCACTCAGCGGGTTAAATCATTTGCATTTAAACCCGGGTAATCGCCAAAGAGTAAATACTTTGTGGCATTTCACGGCTGTTGAGGTAATGACCCCTGTTCAATGGCAACACGACAGGTGTCAAAGCTTGAAACATCACGCCGTAAACGCAGTGGCCGTATCTTTCCCGCACACGCGTCTGCACGCTTGAACTTCTGAAAGGTTCGTCACATATGTCATGTTCCTTCCCAGTCTGTCAGGTTGCCCTCGTGCCAGGAAAGGAAGCTTGAAGCTCACGCCAAGCAAAGAGGACAAAGAAGAGCCAGAGATGAAGTAAGACACCAACAAAACAATGACAACCCAATGCTTGCTGTTTTTATTTAGACACAAAGGTTTTAAATGCATCAAAATTTATTTTTTATTTTATTAAATAATAGAAACCTAGTATGCGCTTTCCATGAACTATTAGATAACTTTGAAAGCTATTATAAAATTCAATAAAATTTAAATTAACTTCACCAAGCATGAAATGTAGCTAGGTTTAAACATATTAAATATAATATGTTTAATATATTTAAAAAAATGTAAATTATTAACTGAAAAATTGTTTGAATTGAGAAAACCTATTTCGCTATATTCAACATTTTTCCTCATTAAATTAATAGGGAAAAAGTCCCATTTTTGTGGTGAGAACAATTAGATAAATTAGTCTTATACAATGAATTTTAAATTAAAAATAATTAACCTAGCTGGAAATTAAGATAAGTTTAAACATATGAAATGTCTGTATCTTTACAAAAAAAATGTGATTTGTTAATATAATCTAAAAATGTTAGAAATATTTTAAATTAAAACATACAATTTTCCCAATTTTAAAACCGAAAATTAAATTAAAATGACGTTAAACTAGCATGAAATGGAGCTTTGTGATTTGTTAATATATCTGTTATAATATTTTATAATATTTTAAATTAAAAACATCAATTTACATCATTGTATCCCACAATTGTTTTTTCATATAAATCAATGGGAAACTATTTTTGAAAGGTTGTGTACCTGCTTTCACTGATCATTTGTTGAAAAAAGGTGTTATAATATTTTATAATATTTTAAATTAATAGGAAAAATTAATAGAAAAATTTAATAGGAAAAATATTTTTGGAAGGTTGTGTCTACTTTCACTGATCATTTGTTTAAAAAAAAATGTTATAATATTTTATTATTTTTTAAATTTAAAACATTATTTCATTCTATCCCACAGTTTTTTTTTTGCATATAACATTAATGGAAAATATTTTTGATAGGTTGTGCACCTACTTTCACCGATTATTTGTTGAAAAAAGAAATGGCAATTTGTTAATATGTCTAAAAATGTTATAATAATTTTTTTTTTTTTAATTAAAAACAATAATTAATTGTATCTCACAATTTTTTTTCTATAAAATGAATGGGGAAATATTTTTGGCAGGTTGTGCACCTGCTTTCACTGATCATTTGTTGAAAAAATAAATAAATGGTGATTTGTTAATATATCTAAAACTGTATACTTTATAATATTTTAAATTAAAAACATTAATTCATTGTATCCCACAATTTCTCTCAAATATATTTGGAAGGTTGTGCACCTGCTTTCACTGATCATTTGTTGAAAAAGAAAAAAATATGAATATATGTATTATAAAATAATAGGAAGTGAAAATATCTTTATCAGTGTGCATATAATTTTGGGATTTTTTAAATCAAAACTACCTGTACAGATAGCCTCTAAAACAAATATTTTAAATATAAATAAGACATAAATGTCATTTTAGGGAATTCTGTACGCCAGAAAGCTAGATGAAAAATATTTTTTAAATAAAAATAGAAGATAGTTCATTGCATTTCCTAGAAATGCCGTTCAAAAAAATGATCGGTTTAATTCAGGGAGCTCAAAAGTCTTTCCTCGTTTTTCCGTAAGATCTCATTTAATTACAATTAACGCAGCAGTTTGCTCTTTAAAAACATAATACTATGGAGGCAAAAAAAAAAAAAAAAAATTAATTGAATTGATTCCAGCCTTAAATCCAAAGTCTAACCCAGAGTGACAGGGCTTTCCTACTTTTGCATCTGGGCTAGTATTTCATTTTTAATTACTAATGCAAAGACGAGAGCTTAGGAATTAGACGGTAGCAGGTCGGCGGCGCACATTAAAGGAGGAACGGAGAGGCAGAGAAATGGACGGGCGGAGAAACAGAAAGTACATCTGTAATGTCGCTAGATTATTGTAAATTGTCGGCCATATGGTCCATCTCTGTTGTCCCGCGGTCAGGAACGCCATTCTCGGAGCCGGACGCGGCGGCCAGTGTCGGAGTCGTAATGTTGTCTTGTTTTAGTCAGCGTATTAGAGCCAAAACTGCCGTAACAACCTTTCCCATATAGGCCCGCAGACAAGCTATTTGTACTATCCCAGATAACCTCTCACCTCTTCCAATATGGGCTATCAGGGAAAGGGTCAGCCACCTCCAAATCATGTGCTTTTTCCCCCCTGTGGAGGACGCGCAACAATTATGTGCAATTTATGTCATTCCATTACTGACCTAGGGGGAAAGTGAGCAGCGAAATAAATTGGCCAACTCCTCACCACTCTAGTCTTCAACTTGGTAGGGCTTATGTTTTCCATCGGCGGCACGTTAACCTCCCTGCCCGTAATTATTTACTGGAGTGCGTTTCCGACCAAGTCCGCCGTGTGCCGATAGAATTATTCCAGCCCTTTTTCTCTGCTTTGAATACATTTTTAATCAGCATTTCACAGGATTAATCTTCTTAATGGTATTTGAAAAGTCTTCCAACTCGGCAAATTGGGGGTGGGGGTGTTTACGGACACGCGGAATGACAAAACCACGCAAGATTCTGCCATCAAATTACCGAGCGAACCTATACGGGCTCGTTTGTGTTTACGTCGCGAGCTCGGAAACTAGTTCAGTCTCAAATGAGAGATTATCTTTGACAATCACTGTTACTCTGTCGAGTTTAGGACAACAAAAGAGGGCTGCGCAGGGGGTTTAATTTAAGCACGTCGAGGGGTCGGGTCACATCTGTGTGGGTTTTGGCACGGTGACCCAGAAATCTATACCAAACAACCTTTGTGATGCAAATTATGACCTCGTTGCCCCCATCTAGTATTGTTTTAGTATCACTGATGTGCTATAATAGGGTTTTTTCATTTTATTTTTTCTGTTTTTATTCAATTTAGTTGAAGTTTTAATTATACACACACACACACACACGCACAATATATACAATTAAATAAAATTTACATAACCTACAATTAAACGTAGCTAGGTTTAAACGTATCAAATGTCGTTATCTTTACTATAAAATGGTGATCTGTTAATATATTTGAAAATGTTACATAATTAACTGAAATATATTTTTAATTAAAAACTGTATTTCACCATATCCCACAGTTTTTCTCATAAAATCAATAGGGGAAAAGTCCCTTTTTTATATAAGTTTGAAAGGTATTATCACATGAACTCAAATTCAAAATTCTTTAAAGTAAGTTTAAAGATTCAAATAAAAAATAATTAACCGAACATGAAATGTTTAAATGTATCAAATGTCTTTGTCTGTACTGAAATGGTGATTTGTTTATATATTTAAAAATGTTAGAAATATTTGAAATTAAAAATATAAAATTTTTCTTATAAGATTAATTGGGAAAAGTCCCATTTTTGTGGTGAGAACTATTAGATATGTTTAAAAAACTGAAAATTAAATTAAACCATCATGAAATGGAGCTAGGTTGGTGATTTGTTGATATATCTAAAGCTGCTATAATATTTTAGAATATTATAATATTGTAATATTGTATCCCACAATTATTCTCACATAATATATATTTATGTGAGATATTTTTTGTCATTTTAGTAGTTTTTGTTGTACAAATAAAACTACAACTTATATTAATTTTACATTTTCAGTTTTTATTTAATTTTTTATCAAAATCATAAAAGGTTTTAGTGATTTTTTTTTTTTTTTGTCATTTTAGTAGTTTTATGTAGTGATGTTGTTAAGTTTTGTCATTTTTAATAGTTTATATATTGTGCCTGTATAGTTTTTATTCCTTTTTTATTCCTATTTTAGATTTGTTTAGTTAAATGAGAATTGTATCCTTGGTAGCTAGCTGAATTAAAAAGTTTTTATATATTTTAATTAATGTTTATGTTTATTTTAATCAGTGAAAAATGAGCAAAAAAGTTTTAGTTACCTATAAAAACCTTAAAATTATTTAAAAATGTGAAATCTACATATGTGCATTGCATAAATTCAATCTAAACAGTTCAATAGTAGTATAACCGTGTTAAAACTATCAATTGATAAATATATAGTTTAATTTATAGTAGTTTTCAGTGTTAAAAGCATAATATTTTGCTGTATCCCACATGTTTCTCATTAAATGAATAGGGAAAAAAGATTTAGTTAGACCTTCTGATGTTGATGATCTTACTACCACTGATCATTTATTTTATTTTAAATAAAAAGTCTATTATATTATTGGACAGTGAAAATATGTTTACCAGGATGCACGAAATCAGTGTGCACTGTCCCATTGTTAATGCGATAGTAAATATATATTTTTTTCTCGTGCACCAGGTGCCCAGTGGCAGGTTGTGACGGTCAAGGCCACGTGTCGGGTAAATACACGTCGCATCGCAGCGCAGGAAGTTGCCCCATCGCCACCAAGCGGCAGAAGGAGAGCTCCGTGAACGGATCGGCCTTCTCCTGGAAGATCTGTAAACAGGAGCTTCCGCACTGCCCTCTGCCCGGCTGCAATGGCTTGGGTCACGCCAACAACGTTTTCGTCACACACAGGAGGTGAGGAAACTACAGAATAACCCGGAACTTCAGTTCTGATATTAAACGTTAAACCTCAAAATTGCTAGTTCTGATCTTTTGTCCCTTTACAGTTTGTCCGGATGTCCACTAAACGCCCAGAGTATCAAGAAGAAACTCTCCGATGAGGAGATGATGACCATCAAACTCAAAACCAGCAGCGGTGAGCAATTCGAGCGCTTAAAATTAATGAAAAAGCATAAAATGAAGCCAAATGCCTAATGCTTGGTATCACTGTACTGGCTTTAAAGTTACAACAGCTTTCTCAAGTCATTTAGTCCAGATTAACATTGCCTGGTTTTGTCTTCCGTCAATCAGGTATTGAAAACAACGAAGACATGCAGCACTTGGATCACGAAATAAAAGAGCTAAATGAATCCAATCTGAAGATAGAAGCAGATATGATGCAGCTCCAGACTCAGGTAAATTACCATTTCATGTGCTTAGCATTATGGGTAATGTAGTTTCAGAACTAAAGACCTTGTTTTTCCCGTTTTAAAACAGATTTCATCTATGGAGTGCAACCTGAAGACTATCGAGGAGGAGAATAAAATAATCGAGCAGCACAACGACAGTCTGCTGAAGGAGTTAGCACGTCTCAGTCAAGCACTTATCAACAGCCTCACAGATATCCAGCTGCCGCAAATGGTGAGACGGACCTCACGCTGAAACAGATAAACATGCAAAACATAACCTGATCTGGCAACAAATATTAACAAACAGTTTTGATCACTGCATGAGGTCTGTTAGAAAAATTAGTCACGGTAAACACCTATACTGTAAAAAAAATCAGGTTTTCAAGTAATACATTAAAAATATGTTAAAACTACACTTATAAGGTTTTGCAGGTTTTAGGAAGGCCAATTTAAGACATTTTAATGATTTAAGACAGAGTAAAGAAAATAATAGTTTTCATACCTTATTGAGAGATATTTGTTACTGTTTAAAGAATAAAATCACTTAAATTTGTTCAATTTCTCAGAAAACAAGACTTCAGCTATCTTCACATTGCATTTCAAGTAAATGTAACAAAGCAGTATGTATGTATGTATTTATTTATTTATTTAGTGCAGTGCATGCAACATTGAATTTAATCACATGACTTTATCAATTTAAAACTTTAAGACCTTTTTAAGGCCTCTTAATTTGTGGTTGACCCACAAAAACCCTGTTAATAGTAGTTAACTACATTAACATGAACTGGCAATAAAAAGATACTTCTAAAGCAATTTATAATCTTAATGTTAATTTCAAAATTTACAACATAAAACAAATATTATTACTTTAACAAAGATTAATAAATACGGTAACAAATGCTCATTATTGATGTAAGTTATTAACTAAATTAGTATTATTTAAAATTTAAAAAATTATTTAATATGACCAAATCAAACTGAATAAAGTAGATTTCACTAATGAAAGTCAATTTTCTCAGCTATAAATATTTAGCACGAACCAGATAATGTTTATTTCAAAGTTTATACAATTAAACAAAAGTTATCGCTTTAACAAATGCTCGTTGTTAATGTTAGTTAATCAGTAGCACTTTACAATAAGGTGTCATTTGTTAACATTAGTTAATGTGTTAACTAACATGAACTAACAATGAACAATACATTTATTACACTATTTGTTTTAGTTAATAAAAATAGTCGTTCATAGTTCATGTTAGTGCAGTGCATTAATTAATGCTAGCAAACACAACTTGTGATTTTAATAATGCATTAGTAAATGCTGAAATGAATGTAAACTAAGATTAATAAATGCTGTAGAAGTATTGTTCATTCTTAGTTCATGTTAACTGAAGTAGTTAACTAATGTTAACTAATGAACCTTCTTGTAAAGTGTTACCAGTTAATCTATTAACTAAAATAATAATGGTAACACTTTACAATAAGGTTGTTGACATTAGTTAATGTATTTACTAACATGAACAAACAATGAAGAATACATTTATTACACTAATAATTTTTGTTAATGTTAGTTAATAAACATACAGTTGTTCATGGTTAGTTCATGTTAGTTCACAGTGCATTAACTAATGTTAACAAATGCAACTTTTAATTTTAATAATGCACTAGCAAATTTGGAAATTAACATTGCATAAATGCTGTAAGAAGTATTGTTCATTCTTAGTTCATGTTAACTGAAGTAGTTAAGTGTTACCATTTTGTTAAATTTCTCAATAAATAAGACTATCTTTGCAAATAAACATAACAAGACAGTATCTATCTATTTATTTATTTATTTAAGGCCCTTTTAAGGCCTTTATTTGTGGCCTGTGTTAATATTAGTTAACCACATGAAGTTACCATGAACTAACAATAAAAAATGCTTCTAAAGCAATTAATAGTCTTAGTTAATATTAATTCAAAATGTAAACATTTAAACAAAAGTTACAGCTTTAACAAAGATGAATAAATACTGTAACGAATGCTTACAATATTTGTTAGTAAATGTTAGTTAATCTGTTACCTAAATTAGTAATATTTAATATTAAAAAGATTATTTAATATGACCAAACCAGACTGAATAAAGTAGATTTCACTAATGAAAGTTAATTTTATCAGCTGTAAATATTTTCTTAAGCAACCGGCTGTGTGTTTAATATTTTACGGTGTATTTTCTAACAAAGTAAAACTGTGGTAATTTCAGATTAGCCACTATTGTGATTAAAACAAGATGATTTAATAGCCACATGAGTCTTAGAACTTGTTTTTAGGCTGATTTATAAAAGTTTTAATTGATGATTTATAGGAATTAATTCAATATGATTTTAACATAGCAACAATAAATGTAGTAATTATGGTATTTTGATATGGTAAACTTAAAATGGTGGATGTTTCTAAGGGTTTAAGTTACATTATGAAACGTGCATTTTAGAGTTCTGAATTAAATGTTCTTTCGTGTGTTTCAGGGTCCGATAAACGAACAGAACTTCGAAGCGTACGTGAACACGTTGACGGATATGTACAACAATTCAGAGCACGAGTATTCACCCGAATGCAAAGCCTTACTGGACAGCATCAGACAGGCCATCAAGGGCATTCACGTATAAGGCCGAACTCTCGTTCACTAGCGTTTGATTGTCCGCAGAGGGCTGGCTTTGTCATCTGTGCAAGATATGTGTCGTTTAAAACAACAACAACAAAAAAGAGTAACTTCATTCCATGACAAATTCATTGCACTGAAAATTACCAGCCACATTTTTACAGCTCAATGTTCCTTTTAGTGAGATTTTACCTCCTTTTGCACTTATTTATTTCCTATGGTTTGCTTGACTTTATTCCGTATTGTTCTTTTGTGTGTTAATTATATTATTGCTACATATGATCTTTATTCATCGGTACTATTTATCTCACAGTAATCTTATTTATTGATTTATTTATTTATTTATTGCGACCATTTTTGCTGCAACTCCAAAATGCAAGGCCAATCTTACATATTGTGAATTTTATTTAGCATTTCTTGTACAATAACTGGGAGTTCTAGTCGTTATATCACGATGAGTTTTTCCTTCATAACTGATGTCAAATGTAAGAATAGTCCACTTGCGCCACCTGTTGGTGAGCGGCCGTTATTGGTCTATCAGAGCCGTATGCATCCCTGAGTTATTTTTTTAACGTAGTTAATGTAGGCCACTTGAATGACATCATTCGTTTTCATGCATAAAGTGAGCAAAAAGAAAATATTTTATCCGATTAGCTCTCCAAACGACTGTACAGCGAGTGTACAGCGAGCAAAAAAAATCAAATCAGCATTCACACACACACAAACACTCACACACAGACAAAAAAAAAACAACAAAAAAAAAAACATATTTCCGTTTCTGTTCATATGAACTGCCTTTGGTGTGCACATCCGTGTGTGCATATATGTGCCTAAATGTAAATGAGTACATGGAATATGATATGTTTTGTGGTAGAGCAGTATTACGTGAATGGTGATTCATTTTATTCTGCAGTATATTTATTTTCTGAATGAAAAGCCTCTAAACTCTGTTTACCTACTGTTTATACGCCATTTTAAGTATGTAACGATATTCTTGTAAAAAAGTGTTTTACGATCAGGCACAATACGGTTTTTATTCTTTTCCGTGAGACTGAACTCCTCAACCTTTGGCTTCTTTTGTGCGACAAACGGTGGGCTCTCAAATAGGTTTTATGGATCTCAAAGCACTTCATGTCTTCAAGCCACTAAAGTATAGAAATTGGCAATTTACAGCGAAAGCACGGCAATAGAGAATAATCTTTCCATTATGACCGAATCCACTTGATTTTGCGTTTAAATGCACGGCCGAGGTCACCTCAGCAGATCTGAGAGCTGTTATTGCTGCGTTGCGATCACAAGCGGCCTCGTCGCAGCACTTTTAAAGCTTTCTCCAACACTAAACGTACCCTTTTGCACTTTTATTCTGTTATTTATTGTTTATTTCGAGCGTGATCGGATTATCGCGCCGAAGGAGTTTAACCTTAGGTTTACGTTGTCCATTGATGATGTCAAAAATTGTGTTTTGCAGGTCACCCAGAGGAAATAAAACACTATATTATCTGACCAAATGAGCATAATGAATTGTATTCTCAATAAAGCAAATCAGCTTTTCTTTTTGTTTTGTTCAAATCCTAAATTACTGTATGATTCATGAGTAATTCTGTTTAAATTATTTGTAATTCCTAACTTTTAATTTATAAACCACAGATTGTTTGCTCAGGAAGTTTTGTGAGGAATATTTATTTTTTCCTTTTTGTATTTGATGTTTTGTAATGTGATATGGAATTTTTTGTGTAAAAGAAAAAAAATAGTATAATACACAGTACTGTAAATGATTTAGTTTGTTTTTGTTTTTAAAAATGTTTTTTTTCAGTTCGAGTAGTTTGTATATCAGGATTTCCTTACACTTTTAAAATTTCATAAGCAGTACTGCGCTGTGTTGTACAGTTTGTGTATGGTAGAAATAAACTATTGAAATGATCTGCACCCATTGTACAGTTGCTCATATTAAAGTCCTATAAAAAATAACATACTTTATAATAAGGCTCATATAAAAATAATACACTCACACACACACACACAATTGGTGGTTTCTCATGGTCTCTATGTCTCTCTTTTTCCCCAATAATTTTTATTTTTTATTTTTTAATACTTATTTGTAATATTCTTTTTCTTCACTACTCCATTTGAAATACTTTAGTGATGAGATAATTTATTTTTAAAATTATACATGTTCCATAATCTCATATTTAATTCATAAATATACTGTAGAAATTGGAAAAATGTCTGATATCTTTTGTTTGTTGTTGAACGGCTTCCCGAATACATCAATACTCAAAACCAAAGCTATAATCCTAAAAATGTATTATTTTGCCAATCAATGAATTAGAAATTAAATGTTTCTGACTGCTCGTTTTACACTCAACCTCTCACTTAAAGTGCTCTTGCAATGGAAAAAGTCATTTTTATAAGTATAGATATACATATAGTCTCATATTCAATTCATAAAACTGCAAGAATATGCTGTAGAATCTGGAAAAATGTCTGAAATCCTCATGAAATTATAATGAAGCACTTTTGCTCAAACAGAACTTTGTTGTTGAATGGCTTCCAGATTATATCAAAGCTCAAAACCAAATCCAAAATCCTAAAAATGTATTATTTTGCCAATCAAACATGATAGTGTAACATTCTAATTAAACATTTCTGACTACTCAACTTTCATTTTACACTCAACTTCTCACTCAGTTAATTTTAAGTGCTTTTGCAGTGGAAAAGGTCATTTTTGTAAGTACAGATATGCATTAAGGCTCATATTTATTTCATAGAACTGTAAAAATATGCTGTAGAATTTAGAAAAATGTCTGAAATCTTCATGAAATCATAAGGAAGCACTTTTGCTTCTTACATAAGTCTGTTGTTGTAATGGCTTGCCGTACAAAATGCTCAAAAACAAATCCCAAATCCTAAAAAAAATATATTATGTTGCCAATCAAATCTGTAACATTTTAATTAAATGTTTCTGACTACTCAACTTCTCACTCAGTTCATTTTAAGTGCTCTTGCAATGGAAAAGATCATTTTTATAAGTATAGATATATATTTAGTTTCATATTTAATTCATAAAACTGCAACAATATGCTGTTGAATTTGGAAAAATGTTTGAAATCTTCTGCACCTCACAGCACTTTGCTGTTTTAATGGCTTCCTGATTACATCAAAGCTCAAAACCAAATCAAAAATCTTTAAAATGTATTCTTTTGCAAATCAAATTTGACAGCGTAACACTTCAAACGTTTCTGAATAGTCAACTTTCATTTTATACTCAACTTTTCACTCACAGTTCATTTTAAGTACTCTTGCGATGGAAAAAAAAGTCATTTTTTAAGTATAGATGTTCCAAATAATCTTGTATTTAATTCATAAAACTGTGTAAAAGATACTGTAGAAGCTGTAAAAAATGTCTGACCAGGTTGAATCTCCATGAAATGATATGGAAGCACTTTTGCTCCTCACAGAAGTTTGTTGTTATAATGGCTTGCCGATTAAAACGCTCAAAACCAAATCTAAAATCCTAAAAATGTATTATTTTGCTAATCAAATTTGACAGTGTAACATTTTAAACGTTTCTGAATACTCAAATTTCATTTTACACTCAACTTTTCACTCACAGTTCATTTTAAGCGCTCTTGTGATGGGAAAAGTCCTTTTTATAAGTATAGATATTCCAAATAATCTCGTATTTAATTAATTAAACTGTGTAAGAAAAAAATACTGTAGAAGCTGTAAAAAAAAAAATGCTGAATCTCCATGAAATGATATGAAAGCACTTTTGCTCCTCACAGAAATTTGTTGTTGTAATGGCGTCCCGATTATATCAATGCTCAAAGTCAAATCCAAAATCCTAAAAGTGTATTATTTTGCAAATCAAATGTGACAACCTAACATTTTAAACGTTTCTGACTACTCAACTTTGATTTTACACTCAACTTTTCACTCACAGTTCATTTTAAGTGCTCTTGTGATAGGAAAAGTCATTTTTATACGTATAGATATTCCATATAATCTTGCCTTTAATTCAAAAACTGCAAAATTATACTGTAGAAACAGAAAAATAAAAATGTCTGAAGACTGAATCTCAATGAAATCATATGGAAACACATTTTGCTTCTCACAGAAGTTTGTTACAATGACTTGCCATACAAAACACTCAAAAACAAATCCAAAATCCTAAAAAAAAATATATATCATTTTGCCAATCAAATCTGATAGTGTAACATTTCAATTAAACTTCTCACTCAGTTCACTTTAAGTGCTCTTGTGATGGGAAAATCACTTTTCTAAGTATAGATATTCCATATAATCTTGTATTTAATTCAAAATCTGCAAAAATATACTGTAGAAATGGGGAAAATATCTGAAAAGACTCTCCAAAGATCTCCATGAAATGATATGGAAGCACTTTTGCTCCTTACAGAAGTTTGTTGTTGTAATTGCTTGCAGGACAAAACACTTGAAAACAAATCCAAAATCCTTAAAAAAATATTTAACAAGTCAAATTTATTAACGTAACATTTTAAACGTTTCTGACTAACGTTACTCAACTTTCATTTTACACTCAACTTTTCACTCAGGTAATTTTAAGGCTCTTGAGATGGGAAAATCACTTTTCTAAGTATAGATATTCCATATAGTCTCGTATTTAATTCATAAATCTGTAAAGGATGTTTGAAAGGTTTGAATCTCGATGAAATTATATGGAAACACTTTTGCTGCTCACAGTATTTTGTTGTTGTAATGGCGTCGCGATTATCAACACTCAAAACCAAATCTAAAATCCTAAAAATGTATTATTTTGCAAATCAAATTTGATAGCGTAAACTTTTAAACGTTTCTGACTAAGTTACTCAACTTTCATTTTTCATTCACCGTTTATTTTAGGTACTCTTGCGATGAGAAAATCGCTTTTTTGAAGTATAGATATTCCATATAGTCTCGTATTTAATTCATAAAACTTAAAAATATACTGTCAAAACTGTAAAAGATGTCTGAAAAGTTTAAATCTCGATAAAATTAACGTTATATGGAAGCACTTTTGCTCCTCACAGTATTTTGTTGTTGTAATGGCGTCGCGATTATCAACGCTCAAAACCAAATCTAAAATCATAAAAATGACTACTTTGTAAAAAAAAATTTGACAGCGTAACATTTGTAAAATTTCTCTTAACATGTTCTAACCTTAGATATTCAAAAACAATTTTCATATTTACCAGCAGATGGCGTATGGATGCAACTTTGAGGTACCAACGGCCTTCATTCCTGGACTCAAAACACTGTAAGTGTCCAAAAAGAAAGAGAGAAACACTGATTTCAGTTCTAGCAACTGCATGAACAAATAAACAATAACTTTCCACCAGTTTGACTGGTTAAGTCACTAAACAATGAGGTTATTAAAGCGATTTTACCCGCGTTCTTTCCTCAGACGCCTCACGTGACAGCACTGATATGAAACCTGCGCCGTGTAAATATGCTGTTCGGTTTGTTACCCTTTGTAATTATCTTTTTATAATTATCAGAGCAATTTATCCTTCCCTTTGATGAGTTGATGCTGATGCAAATTACATCTAATTATCTGAAATGAGGCACAGCTTTCCTGTTACACGTCACCTACAAACAAAACCAACAATTATTTAACGGTCCGTGACAGACGTGCACAGCATATTTACAGTGTTTGATTTGATCAGTGTTGATTCACCTTAATCTGCAGTGAATCTCACAGTGGGATATGCTAACATGCCAAGCTCATGGCGATTTAAAGGCATCTCATGAAAATCAGAGAAATAAGCAGAGATGCTGTTGGCTGTCTTTGTCCCACTGCGCAAGTGAACTTCTACAGCCACCTCAGGCCTAACTTTAATACTAGCTGCTGTCCTCATTAGCAAATACTGCATAGAAATGAGTCATACTTAATTTAACAAAGTTTAAACACACTAATAATGCTACTGTATGCATCAAAATCACCATTTTTTGATATATTCCCATCTTAATTGAGTTTATCCTTAGGTCTGTCTGATCTTAACCACATAGGGACATACCAGAAACTTATAACTTTGATATAATATAAAGCTAATTATTAGGGGTTGATCAATATGTGTTTTTCAGGGCCGATGCCGATACCAATTCTTACAGATCGAGTAGACTGATCACCGATATCTTGAACTGATATATACGTCTGGTGTAAAAAATTTATGTCAAAACTGATGTCAAAATTAAGAGTAACAAGGGCTCTGTCAAAAACTTTCTTTAAATGCTTTTAAATTATTTTACTGGCAAAGCGGTGTTGACAATTACTAATACAGATAATCATAAAAATGCTTAATATCATCGTTGAAATTGGCCAGGCCGATAATCGGTTGACCACTACTAATTATTACTACAGACTAACCATAAATTAAACCTTAGCCCTTAAAGATAAAAAATAAAAAATGAATAAATTAAAACAATTATTAAACATACAAACTTTAGAATAGTAAAAACTAGCTTTAGTTAATAAAATAAATTATGTGTGTACATGTATACACACACCCAGACGTAATAGTTTATTATAGTAAATAAAACCATTTTATTATTGTTTTGATATAATAAATTGTTATGAATGTCATTTAAAAAAAAATAATAAATAAAATGTGTTTGTGTGTGTTTTTTTGTTTTTATACACATTTATTATATTATAAATTATATTAATATATGTATTATTTATGTATTGTATTGATTAATTTATTGCATATATAAGAAAATTTATTATTTAACACAATAAGTCATTACATTACATTGTATATTACATTATGTTGACTATTATAGTTTATTATATAAATAACACACATATATATATATATATATATATATATATATATTTGTCATAAATATTATATGTTTTTTATATTTGTCTTTTATATTATAATAATATAATGGATTAATAATAATAATAATTTACATATGTGTGTGTGTATATATATATATTTGTCCTTAAACTATAGCTAGATAAAGTCTTACATTCTTACATACACCTATATAACATCTTATATATTAATATAATAACTAATAATAATTCCTAATAATAATATAATGAAGTATTAATAATACTATTACACACACACACACACACATATATATATAATTATTATTTAGTAAAATAATAAGAATTATTATTATTTAGTACAATAATTTATATATATTGTACTAAATAACAGTCATATTGTCCTCGAACTAAAACTTCTTGCTAATATAAGCAAATATTTTTATATATATGTTTTTTGATCTACATATGCATTCTAGGAAGGAAAAGTGAGTTATGTGTTTTAGGGTTAATGCTGAATTTGATATGACCCTTTTTTAGATAATTTTACCCATAATTCCACTGAATGAGCTTGCTGTTACATATGTCACAGAGTTATTTTTAGGCACTTGGTACAGGTGTTTGAACACTATGTCCTGATGTATGTGGAAAAAGCATATTGCCCAGTCAATCCTGTAGGAGCATCATCCTCTATAGTTGAAACATAATGTCCACTTATATAAATGGACACTTGCTAATTTTAAACTGGTTTAATAGTGCTAATTTCCCAGTAGAGTATGACTAAGTGGATCTTACCAGGTCATGAGGGGTCAGCAGGGTAGTGTGGCCTATGGGAAAATTAAAAGATGTCACCGTGGTAAGTGAATACTGTTTTCCAGTCGGGCTGAGAGCACTGGCATATGACAAATGCTACCGACAAACCACTTAACCAGGTTGATATTTATGCCAGACAGCAGTATGCTTGTATTCAGACTGATTTAGCATGCAGTGATGCAACCCTATAAGGCACATGGTGGGTGTTTGGGATGTAAACAAGAAGGCATGCTTGTTCCTTTCCAAGAGTAACTGTGGATTGAGTGCTTCTGAATGAGACACTGTCAACAGATTTAAACACCAAAAATAATCATACATCAGTCTGCTAACACACAGACCTTTACCTCAGCTGCTCAGATGATTGACACAACCACTCATTCACAGCTAAACCTAGTAATCATTTGCTACACCCTGTGTGTTTTAAAAGAAAAAGCTTACGTCAGATTTAAATGCCTTTACAAGACTATTCGTAAAGGCAGTCAGACAAACGGCATTATTCTTTAGATTTTTCCGCTCATGTCCCGCCTTCTCTTAATCGCTATTTGCTATTCTAGCTACGTCAATATGAACGACTCCTAAACTGTCCAATCGCTGACCGCCTTTGTAGTCTACTAGCCAATCCTGTTTTAGGAGGCGGGGTGTAACCGCTGTCCACATCCGATTAAAAGAGAACAAAACGGGTAGAATGGCATTCAGACGATGCTGGCTTGTGTAGTGGGCTAGACGTTGTGTCTAATTAGCCATATATTGTGGATACTAAGAATATTCCTCATATTGTAAACATTTTTGGAGGTTCTCGCTATTTTTAATGAACTGCTCAGATGCTATTTTGTCACGTAGTACGTGTTACTTTTATCAGCGCTGGTTTGGATGGACCAATCACCTTCTTTTGTGATTAATCGTTATGCGTATGGTGTTCACTGTTTTTTTTTTATAGATTTAAAAAGCGTATGTGTAAATGCATCTCAGAGACAAATCCTCAGTATGTGTAGATTCAAACGATTATGGATTTACGATTACAAAAGCCTCGAATATTTCAATAATCGAGCTGATGTTTGAATGCAGCTCTATGGGAATTTCGCTTTTTGGGCCTCTGCGAGCCCCCTGCAGGACTATTATAAAAAACAGTTATTAGCCAGCAGCATTTGCAGTCTAATGTCCGCAGCCTCGTTTCTGCAAACCATGTGACGTGTGTTTACATCCTCTCAGCTGTTCCTCGAGAAAAACAGCGCTGGATCTTCAACGCCACGAAAATCTATATATCACACAACAGCAGTGCATTCAAAAACACCAACTCTCATGTGCATCAATTGCGTTTGGTTCGTGCAAATACTGAGACTGATTCATGGCTTTACAAAGGTCAGTGAACATTGTTATTCCGCAAAGATGATGCCGACATTTTTGTTTTGTTGCTTTGCGTTGATCTGAGCAAGCTGAGGAAGATGTACATGTGGCAGACATTTAAATGCAAACCTGCTAACTTGGTTTAACACATGCGAAAAAGGCCAAAATGGCTGTTTTGAAGAATGCACAAATGTTTTATTGTCTATTTCGTGGTTTGCTGTGCCAGGTCAAACACAATGCCACCGTCTTAACTGGTTTTCCCAGTCCTGCAGCGTTTAAATGTCATCTAACAGCATGGGTTTCATCAGAAACCGAATAGCTAGAGGTTTTTTCCCGTCTATTTTGGCTTATTTTCATATTCAAATTCAGAAATTCAGATGTGTTTTAACCAGATGCTACAAGTTTACTGATACTTGTATGAAAAATAATAACAATAGCAGTGTAACAACTGTCTTTGAAGCTTTGTTTGTTTTTTTACAACTTCCTTTTTCAGTCTTTTAGAATATTTTTCTGCATTTCACAACACACAATAACAAAGGCCAGATGCACGACGCACCGGGAGTTCTTGTTAATAAATCTTTTAAATGTCAAGTGTTATTGCATAACATACATCTGTAGAGTTCCTGAATTTAATATATGCATGCAAGTCCTGCTTGAGAGATTATGGCGGATCTAAACATGCGAAACGCTTACATTTTGTCTAGCCGCTTCTTTGATTTTTATTTGACAACCACATCTTATTGTCTCACATATATACTGAATAAATTTAATAAACACTGCACACGTCTCCAAACTCAGTTTGGTTTTAACGCAGTGCGGATATGTGGTGTTTTGTAAGTCCTTTAGCTCGACTGCGTCGTGAACTGTAGATCTGTACGCATATGGACGGACCGCAGCGGTCTACGTCTCGCAGTACGTCATTATCCACATTGTATGTGCGTCGAACGTAAACAAACAAACGACCGAAAGCGACGCAAATGCGTTTTTTATATTCACTATCGACAAAAACATCAGCCGGAATACCAAATTGATTAATATATAGCGTTCTGGCTTCATGTTTGTTTAGAGACGAGTGTTGTTGTTATCTTCTTCCAGCTGTTTCAACGTTTATTCCTTACAACTAACTAGTCAGGCCTCTTTTGTAAGTTACTAGTACCTATTTTATAATTACTAGTGACCAGTCTAACAGTGACTGTTATATATTTTCAGTTTCATGATAATTGATTATTAAATACAAGTCGTTATTCATGTAGCCTACTTGTAGGCCTTTTTGCTGTTTAGTTGCTAATAGTTCAACGTTTTCCACAACAAATACTTGAAATGGTTGCTTCACATTAGAATTACAAATCTTACCTATCCGAATACACACTTGAGTCAGCAGAAATATTGGATCCAGCCGTGTTGATCTTCTCTCTCTTCCGCATTGTTGGTCTTGATGTCCAAACTGTACGCAGAAGGTGAATTTTTCACAATTTTTCTTCATTCTGCTATTGTGAAAATAATTTGATGCAGTTTATTGAATCTCATTTCATCTTTCTTTCTTCCTAGTCTGACTTCGTCTGACCAGCACAAATGTTACCAAACTGCTTCACAGCCTCCTGTGAAACCTTGAAATGGAAACATTTCTTATCTGTAACTTGTGAAGACACAATCATAAGATTTAACCACGAGAGCAAGCACTGCAAGAGCATGCAAAATAATAAGTAAATTATAAAAAGGAATATTAATGAAAAAGAACAAATTAATTAATATGGAAGAAAGTAAACATGCAGTTTCCCTTTAGAATGCAAATCTTTCGCCCTAGAGTTTTGACTAGTGTCTATTTGTTTGCTGCTAAGAAAACTGGAATAGGTACTATTTGAATAGTTGTAACAATAAAAATTGTTTTTATATATAGTTTTTTTAATAGTTTTACTATAGTTTAATAGTTTTATTCCTTACAACTTACTATTTTGTAGTTTTTACTAGTAAGTTGTTATATTTTGCTATATGAACTTGGGCTTTAATACACATAAAGTTATGTCAGGTAATATTATTTTTATTATTTGAATCTTACAAAACATGTACAGTTCATATTTGACCACATAATCAAAAAGGGGGAAAAAAGTATGAATACTAGTTTTACACTTCAGGAAGGCCTTAATGCATACTTGGCTTTAGTCAAACTATAATTTCTATAAAAAAATAATGTAAAAAATGTATCATTTTATTATTATTATTCTTTGAATCTTATAAAACATGTAAAGGTCAAATTTCACCACAAAAATTCAAAATAAATGAGAAATTTTGAATACTAGAGTTTTGCAGGTCAAGAAGGCCTTAATTCTTACTTTTCTTTAGTCAAACTAATTTCTATAAAAAATAAATAAAATAATTAAATTATAAAATAATTTAAAAATATATATGTATTATATAATTTTATTATTATTCTTTAAAATTCTTTAAAAAATATTGTACTTTTATTATTATTATTATTATTATTATTATTATTATTCTTTGAATCTTACAAAACATGTAAAGATCATATTTCACCACAAAATCAAAAAGAAATGAGAAATTATAAATACTGGAGTTTTTGGATTTCAGGAAGGCCTTAATGTGTACTTTTCTGTAATCAAACTATAAATTTATATATATTATTATTATTATTATTATTATTTGAATTAAATATATGACATACAAAAACATGTAATTTACATTTACAATTACAATTACAATTAACATTTATTAATATATCCAATATATAAACATTTGTTAGTAAGTTGAATAAATAATACACTTTTTTTTTTAATTGCTTCAGAATAAATGCTCACCTTTTGATTATTGCTGATGCCTCTACTAATTATGTGTCTGACTTTTAATTTACAGTCTGTTTTGGGTTAATTTTAAGCCAGCCGTATAGTAATTTTTAAACAATAGTTAAATAAACAATGGTTAAATAAAACTACCCAGATGCAGCATTTCTTAAAATATATTATTATTATTTATAAAATATATATATTATTATTTTAAAATATATTATTATTATCATCATCACTCAGTGAATCTCATTAAACAAGTACAGGTCACATTTCACCACAAAATCACAAGAATAAGAATAGTGGAGATGCATATATAGTCTGGGTTGAAATATGACCTGAACATTTATTATTAGTGTTATTATTATTATATGCCCTGCACGTCAGGTCATGTTTTGGTTTTCTCTCGGCGATGACACAGTTCTTCTTACTGAGGCCTGGAATGAATCCGCCGAGAGTTTGTGGCTTCCGCTTTCACTGGGTCAGACAAACGGTGCAGGAGTCAACATGAGGCCATCAACGTCCGTTAAAATATAGACTATTTACACACTCCACGTGTGCTTGAGAATCACCGCAGTCTGAGACTGACACGACAGCTGTGCATTATAACGGGTAGCTGACATGAAGTTTCAGCTGATGAAGGTTTTTTAAAAAATAAAGAAGACTATGGAAATCATACAAAATAGGCCTGCTTTACTTTAGGTTTTATCTTCACTTGAAAAGCACAGAGGAAGTGTCAACAGATTTGTTCTGGCCGAACATCAGCGTTGTGTGATAATGTTGCAATTATGCAAGCAGCAAGTTTAAACATGTTAATGACGGATCAGCATGTTCCGGTTCATTGTTCCAGTATTAACTCCAGTAGTTACTCAACTTGGTGACACAACCAGTTAGCGATGGCATGAAAACCAGCCTCCTATGTTTATATCCAGCATTATTGACTTTATTGGTTTATCTTGTTATAAACAGCACTTAGTGTCTGTCTGTTAAAAAGAAAGAGTGCTCATATGTCGTTCTCTTTTGTAAGTTGTATACTGATGTACAGAGAGTCTCTGTAGGGTTGCAATCAGGTCTTGTACAAAACAGAGTAGGAGGTTTGACCCAGATCCCTCCCTGCAGTATTTTTAGTGCAGGAGACTGAAAGGGCAGCGTTACAGGAAAAGGCTGAAAAGGAAGACAAATGCAGAAAAGAAAAAGCAAAAATGGGGATGTCGACATAAATATAGACATTTAAAATCAGAATGTGAGTTTTGTGGCTTTTGATCTATGTCTGTTAATGTGTATGTCATCAAAATATGGACAAAAGTCACTTTATTTAAAAATGTGCAGTAAAAATGCGTTTACAGTTTACAGGCTTCAGGAGCAAGAATACTGATGACATCATGTTGCACTGATGGGTGTGTCCAAATGTTTTGGCCAATCAAATGCTCTATAGAATAAACAAAAACATGACTTTCATACGTGCATGAAAAAAACCTTTATAGGTACATTGAAATCTCTTTTATTTTGTCCTAAATTCTTTTATTTCTTTTTTTTCAAATTCTTTTTTTTTCCGTTTTAATTTTTATGGATTCTGTTTTTTTTTTCCATTTTAATTTTACTAGGCTCTGTTTTAATGGTTAAATTAAAAAATATTAACATATTAAAAATATGACCTACTCAATTTAACAGCCATTTATTAAATTATGGAATCTATTTTAATGCTTTCATTTAATTTTAAAAATCAAAAGCATGTCAAAAATGTTTGAAGTGGTGAGAATAAGAGACATTACAAACATTTTTTTAAAATATGAAATATGAATAATTCCAAATTTTTGCATAGGCAGTGTATATAAAGCCCTGCTTTCCTGCGCACTTTGGAAAATATTCTAGTTTGCATGTGAAAGTCTCTGGGTTTTCTTGCAAATCTGCAGTTTGACATCTGTAATTGTCACTTTGAAGGCTCTGTAAGAGTGAGAACAACTCATCCTTCTAATCCTAGCTGTTTCTGACTAGCAATTGCAAGTAGAAAATCATGATTTGTTGGTCGTGATGTAAACTAAAGCCTGTTTGCTTTTTAAAAGCAATGTAAAAATACATATATTTAAAAAAGGGATGAGCTCTCCAATCTCAATAGGAAGTATGTCAGCACAGAAAAAGAAACCGATTTAATGGGTTCTTTTTAGATGGGTGGTTCTTTGCAAAGCCATCCCTAATTGGAGTGGAGAATGGAGACGTTTCGATGTACAGTAATTGGGCTTTTCTTGAACTCACTGAACCGTTGTAAGTAAATAAGCCTCGTGTTTGTTTGTTTAAATCCAGATCTAGTTCAGGTTCATGAAAACCCTTGAGGTTACAGCACTTCAGCTTAACTCAATTACCAAACATGCAAATTCTGACGCTTTCTAAATGTCCTGTCTGCAGCTCAAATGCCACTTTCAGACTTACTTTGCTCTCGCTTTCAAAGCCTATTCAGTTGTTAAGTGCACAGTATTTCTGGGAAGCAGACGTTCAGATGTCCTGATCAAAGGATTAGTTCACTTCCAGAATAAAAATTTCCTGATAATTTACTCACCCCAATGTCATCCAAGATGTTCATGTCTTTCTTTCTTCAGTTGAAAAGAAAGTTTTTGAGGAAATCATTCCAGGATTTTTCTCTATACAGTGGACTTCAATAGCGATCAACGGGTTGAAGGTCCAAATTGCAGTTTCAGTGCAGCTTCAAAGGATTCTGTACGATCCCAGCCGAGGAATAAGGGTCTTGTCTTGCGAAATGATCTGTCATTTTCTAAATAAAAATACAAATTTATATACTTTTTGACTTCAACCGTCAGTTTGGACCTTCAACCCGCTGATCCCCATTGAAGTCCACTATATGGTGAAAAATCCTGGAATGAAAACCTTATTTTCTTTGTGGAAGAAAGACATGAACATCTTGGATCACATGGCAGTGAGTAAATTATCAGGAAATTTTTGTTCTGGAAGTGAACAAATACTTTAAGTGATTTTTTTTATTTTGCCATTTATTGTAGTATCATTTGAGACACAGTACAACTTCAGGCTTGGACTTCTGCTGCTTTCTGCAGTATTAAAGCTGCTTGCATCAGGCAGGTAACATCAATAGTAATTGGATTCTTGAGTCATATCAAGAAAATATATCTTTTATTTACATCACTGTTATTATTCTTGCTCATACTAATGTTTAGGGATTTGAACAAACTTTATAAACCTGGAAAATTGGCACGTACAGTTGAAGGCAAAAGTTTACATACACCTTGCAGAATCTGCAAAGTGTTAATTATTTTACCAAAATAAGAGGGGTCATACAAAATGCATGTTATTTTTTTATTTAGTTCTGACCTGAATAAGATATTTCACATAAAAGATGTTTACATATAGTTGAATTTATAAAAATGACCCCGTTTAAAATGATGAATGATCCACGGCTGTTTTTTGTGTGTTTTTTTGTTTAGTGATAGTTGTTCAGGAGTCTCTTGAAATCCTTCAGGTGCCAAAATTATTTGGTTTTTCAGCATTTTTGTGTTTTTGAACCTTCCCAACAATGACTGTATGATTTTGAGATCCATCCTTTCACATTGAGAACAGCTGAGGGACTCATATGCAACTATTACAAAAGGTTCAAATGCTCACTGATGCTCCAGAAGGAAAACGGTGCATTACGAGCCGGGGGGTGAAAACTTTTGGAATTTAAAGATCAGGGTAAATTTAACTTATTTTGTCTTCTGGGAAACCTGTAAGTATCTTCTGTAGCATCTAATGAGCAGTATAAATGAAAAAAAAGAAAGATATTTAGGCAAAATAAGAAAAATGTACACATCTTCATTCTGTTCAAAAGTTTTCACCCCCCTGGCTCTTAATGCATAGTTTTTCCTACTGGAGCATCAGTGAGTGTTTGAACCTTCTGTCATAGTTGCATATGAGTCCCTCAGTTGTCCTCAGTGAGAAAAGATGGATCTTAAAATCATACAGTCATTGTTGGACAGGGTTCAAACACACAAAAATGCTGAAAAATCAAAGGATTTGTGAGACCTGAAAGGATTTTTCTAAGAACAGCAAGCAGGACAAACATGTAAACATCTTTTTTTGTGAAATATCTCATTCAGGTCAGTACTAAATAAAAAATAACATGCGCTTTGTATAATCCCTCTTATTTTGCTAAAATAATTAACATTTTGCAGATTCTGCAAGGTGTATGTAAACTTTTGACCTCAACTGTATATTGATTGATATATTTATTTATTCATTTGTTACATGCATTAAGACTCAGACTTGTGCTTCAGCTGCTTTCTGCAATATTAAAGCTGCTTACATCAGGCAGGTAACATCAGGTACATGCAACACCTAGCTGTAGAATCAAAGCCGGCAGGTATCAGGTGGCACGGACGCTCACGCAGCACGGCTCCTGTTTTCAGGAGAGAAGGTAAACTGAAATGTGTGAGAGAGAGATCTTAACCGTCACCTTTTGTTTTTCAATCCTCAGATCTTGCCGTAGCTGAGAATGGTCTGAGGTGATTTGTGTGGGACACAGGCATCACGACTGGGCATCCCTGCGGAGAATCGCTCCAGCACTTTCATCTGAATGTGAAGACCGGTCTAGTTATCCGTCTCTCACCTCCTCTGCATTTTTTTTTTTTCTTTTTTTTTTTGGTTTGTTTCTTTTCTCGGAGGGAAGCATGGGGGGAGCAGTCAGCGCTGGCGAGGACAACGACGATTTGATAGACAACCTGAAGGAAGCGCAGTACATCCGCACAGACCGAGTCGAGCAGGCCTTTAGGGCCATCGACCGTGGAGATTATTACCTGGAGGGCTACAGAGACAATGCCTACAAGGATCTGGCATGGAAGCACGGGAATATACACCTGTCAGCGCCGTGTATCTACTCTGAGGTGATGGAAGCCCTGAGACTCCAGCAGGGTTTGTCTTTCTTGAACCTCGGCAGCGGCACGGGATACCTGAGCACCATGGTGGGCCTGATTATAGGTGAGAACCACACTTATAACTAGGAATGCATGATATTATCGGATCGTTATCACCAGAATCAGCATTACTAGTATGTGCTCCTAATGCCCGTCTGGTAAGGTGTTTTATTTACTTAGGGGGGCGCTGTTGGACTACTTGTAATAAAATGAAAGTAAAATACACAAATAACATTAAGATTGTGTTTCTGATTAAATAAATCAATAATTTGCCATAAAATCACAAGTACGTTTTGATTTAAAGGTCAAAAGCTGTAGTTTGCATGAGTAAAAATCACAAACATGACACTTGTAAATAATAATTTTATTATACATACAGATTTATTCATTAATGTGTATTTGGATTATGAAAACCTAAACAGAAGGAGGTCTTACAATTTTTTTATTAACCGTTTACAAATGTTAAGGTTACCACTGCATCCGTCTGAAAAAAAATTCAGTGATTGATATAGTTATTTTCAAAGCTTTCAGTGTATTCTCATTGTAAAAGAACTTCATTATTCATCTAAGTATGTTTTTGTTAAAAACTAACTAAAATTCAAAATAATTTGTTTATAATCTCTGCACAGGAGCGATTTTGGTTCCAAACTAATTGAAATATATCGGTATTGGCTATCGTCCAAAATGAGTTGAAAAATATCAACATATTTATTTATTTATTTTTATTTAATTATTTAAAAATAAAACATAATAATGTTAACCATACCATTATATTTTCAAATAAAAAAGAGAGTATTAAATAAAAATACAATTATTTTATAGTAACCTTAAATATGAAATGCTTAAATATGTATATGCAAAATTATATACAAAAGAAAAACTAGAAATGATTAGAATAAATAAGATAAACAGTAGGACCAATCAGAGCTGTCTTGCATTTTACATATCATTTATTATATTTAAAAAATATTAAAAATTATATTTTGAAAAATCAGACATTAAAATATATTTTTATGTTTATATTAAAAATATAAACAATGTATATTTTTTACTATTTATTACATTTTACATATAATTTATTATTTTTGGCCATCTGCATGTTTAACCAGACGAAGTGTTTTTTGACTTTTGAGTTGCTTGTTTGGACATTGTACCTAATATTAATTTCACCTTTGAAATGATTTCAGTAAACAAATTTTTCGCACTACATACATGAATGACTCAAATCATGCAACTTGTTGAGTAAAGAATTTGATATTACATTTATAAGTGATCAGATTTATTATTTTTATTTGGATAAACATACAAGGTGTTTAAAAATCTCACATAATACAGTTAAAAAAATGCAATTAAAACTGTTTTATTATTATTATTATTACAGTTTTAAATAACAGATTTCTGTGGTAATATATTATAAAATATAATTTATTTCTGTAAAGCAAAGCTGAATTTTCAGCACCATCACTCACATGATCCTTCAGAAATCATTCTAATATGCTGATTTGCTGCTCAAGAAATGTTTATTATTATTACCAATGTTGAAAACAGTTGTACTGCTTCATATTTTTTGTGGAAACCATAACACATATTTTTTTATGATTCTTTAATAAAGTTAAATGAAGAGCATTTATTTGAAATAGAAATATTTTGTAACATTAAATGTCTTTACTGTCACTTTTGACCAATTTAATGCATCATTGCATAATAAAAGTATTAATTGTAGTGCTGTGCAACGATTAATCGCATCCAAAATAAAAGTTTTTGTTTACAAAATATATGCTTGTGTACTATGTACATTTATTATCTATATATAAATACACACACATACATGGATAAACAGTATTTGAAAAAATTGTGTTAAGGTTATATATTAAATATATTTATATATAATATTAATTCTTTAAAAAATATATAGTAAGGTTAATATTTTTAAAATATATATTGTATGTGTGTGTATTTATATATAAATAATAAATATACACCGTACACACACACACGTATTATGTAAACAAACATTTTTGGAAGTAATTAAGCGCAATTAATTGTCGCACAGCACTGATTTCTTTTAAAAAAACTATGCAAGAAACTGCATATTAATACACTTTTGCACATTTTTATCTTCAACTTTTGTGTTATTGGCTTAAAATGTTAATATTTCAATGTAAGATCTTTGTATATGACTCATACAAACAAACATAGGATAGTATCAGTAATTCTTGTTTATTATTATTATTATTTGCAGGTCCGTTTGGAGTGAATCATGGTGTGGAGCTGCACAAGGATGTGGTGGAGTATGCAAAAGAAAGACTCGATGACTTCATTAAAAACAGCGACAGCTTTGACAGGCATGTTCAACTCTCATTGTGCATTGTTTCTTTAGATCCAAGTATGAATGCAAATTTACACCTATAGAAACAGAAATTGCTTAAAAGCATTTTGTTTTAGCTGGCAGCAACGTCCAGGAAGGCAAACTGAAGCGAGCCACCGTAGTTCTGTGGTTAACTTCAAAGATCGCTTTGATTTGAACTTTGATTTACTCAACCCTGCCCATTAATCTTCCATGTGACACGGAGGATGCATTAGCTAACCCCGAACCACGGTCTCAATGAATAAATACTTCAAGCGGCCGTCAGCTCTCTGCGGTCTGCTGAGCGATTCGCACACCTGCGGGAACACCTGTCACTAGCTCAGACGGTCCACTTCAGCAATGCACACGCAGCGCTTTCCCCAAACGCCTTCCCCGGCGTTTGCCACTCGCAAACATCTGTTTTCGTCATGCACCAGAGCGAGCGGCGTTATGGAGGTCAGGAGAGAGCCCTAATGACGTATCAGACAAAGCACTGGCGCTATTAAACAAGCCATAAAAGCGTGTCTCAAACAGAAGGCCGTGTGCCCAAAGGTTGCTTAATTAATGTAGGTGAGTTTTGGGAGCTCCATATCTGTTACACGTCTTGTCAAGTCTACGACGGCTTAATAAAACTGCTGCTAAGCAAATAAAAACACGTTTGGGCTGATGCTAATAATATGCTCGGTATCAGACTTCTCTTGGCCGCGTATCAGTTCTCTAGCAGGGAAATTGCTTTTTATTCATCCGTGGAAATAGATTCGTACATTTTCTGAAGGAAATGCGAATATGCTTGCCCATGCAAAACTCGTTGGCGTAATGCTAGGCTGTTGTTGGTGCATTGCTATTTGGTTGCTATGTGTTTTTTTTTCGTTGTCACGTCAGTGATAACTTAAATTATATAGCTTCTTGAAAAGAGGTGTGCTATTACTTCTAAGCGATTTGAAAAGCAATTTTTGCCTGGCGGACATTAAATTTTGCAAAACACCTGCACATATAGAGGCCAGAAAATTGTGGAGATACAAAATGGACTTTTTTTGTATAATAAAATTAAAAATACTCTTAACTGTTATGCCTATAAGTAAATGTATACAAAAAAAAAAACTTTCTATATTTTATTTATTTATTATATATATATATATATATATATAGATAGATAGATAGATAGATAGATAGATAGATATTCATATGTACATGTATATAATGTGTGTGTATGTGTTTGTATAATTATGTATAAATAAATTATATTATTAATATATATGTATTTATTAAGTATATTTATTTAAACGTTACTCTTTCTAAATTCAGTAATTTTGCTTATTATTTATTAAAATTTATTTAAATCTTATTTTTTTCATGCC
>JAHKKF010515920.1:0-19737 GCA_019740295.1 Labeo calbasu
TTTTACCTTTTTTGTTAAGGGTGTTTGATCTTTGCATGTTTACTTTGCAAAGACTGGGTCTGTACTTCTGCAGCAATGTAGGATGATTTTGAAATGATTTTTGAAGTTGAGGGAGAAAATATGATTGGAGTTCTTTGACATACCCCAACTGTCTTGAGTCAGAATACACAGAGATCAGGGAGAGCAAGACAAGATGGGCATTTGAGATGAAAAAGTGTTTCAATTGTATTTTTTTAATGAAAATAACTGATCGGTTCACTAGATAAGACCCTTCTTCCTCGGCTGGGATCGTCTACAACCGCATTTGAGGTCATTTGAAGCCGCATTTAAACTGCATTTTGAAAGTTCAAAATCAGGGCACCATATCAGTCCATTATATGAACAAAAATCCTGAAATGTTTAACTCAAAAAAAAACAAAAAAAAAACACAATTTCTTTACGACTGAAGAAAGACATGAACATCTTGGATGACAAGGGGGTGAGTACATTATCTTCTCCTTTAACTACACATTGTCATATACAGAACCAGTCAGTAATACTAAACTCACAAACCTTATATAACATAACACTAAAATATTTATTTTCTTTAAAGTTGGATATGACCAAAAGTAATGACTTGCAGTTCAACTTAGATGCTAATTCAGTAATGATTCACACTGTAAGTGAATGAATAATTTTGACAGATTAATTCAAAAGAACCAGGTCAGGATCACCATTTAGACTACACTGGCCAAACCGCAAGTTTGTTGTTTTGTGAAACCATCAAAAGACAATGAATTTGAAGCACACATACAGATATGAAGACAAACAATGGGTCTCATTCACTAATAATTGAGTGGATTATTTCGTGTTTGTTTGTACAGGGAAACATCTCAGAAAAAAAATGCACGCCTAATTTACAAGACATGCTCAGACACATACATTTGTTGTTAACCTCGTTTTATACGGGTCATGAACCGAGAAATCAAAATTCCCTTGTTCTTTTGAGATATAAGAGGTCATTGTACTATAAAAACATTCTGGAAGTTTTAGAACTCAAAACTTTCTCTTTAGTCTAAAACAGCTTAAATTGAGGCAAATCTGTCAAAACGACAAGCTGTGAAATGTGACACTCTATGATGTAATAGTGTGGCTAAACACTGCCTCAGCAGAAGATGATCAATGCCTGCTTCTACATCACTGTCTGTTTAGCACCGCTCACCTATTCACGCATGTAGTGTAAATAACAAGAGGGACGAATGCAGGCCTATGCAGAAACCAAACAATAAAGATCACTCCGAAGACAGCAAGACACTGTGAAGTGTCAAGTTGTGGACAAACAGTCTTTGCATTGCCTTCCTTCTGACCCCAACATTAGGAAAGAGTGGATTAACTTTAGGCTATTCCTACATATTTTGAATAAATTTTAGGGTACTTTTACATGATAACAATACACTACAAATAGAAAAGTTTCAACACTGTAAAAGCGATCCCCTTTCACACAGATCTACAAAAACTATTTAAAACGCTGCATTATGCATGCCAGGTCAGTAGTTGGTGCTGTCACTTTGTAAAGATACGCTATGCGAACACGTAACATGCATGCACATGACCTAATTCGTTAGTAGTTTACATGCTGACAATAATGATATCGGTTTTAAAACCTTGCACTTTGAAACCCATTTTCAAAGGTTTGAAAAAAGCTGTTGTGTTAACGTATTGGCAAAACACAAAAAAAGTTAATTGGTGTAGAGTGAAAGTTTTTGGTGAATTAAAGTTTTCATAATTTTACAAGCAGATTTCATGTACAAATACACTACCAGTCGAACGTTGTTTAACAGCAAGATGTTTTTTAGTAGATGTTTTTTAAAGAAGTCTCTTCTGCTCACTAAGCTTGCATTTTAATACAGCAAAAGCAGTAATACTGCAAATTACTTTTACTATTTAAAGTAACTGCTTTCTGTTTGAATATTTTTTAAATTGTAATTTATTCCTGTGATAAATTTTCTGCATCTTTACTCCAGTCTTCAGTGTCACGTGATCCTTCAGAAATCATTCTAATATGCTGATTTGCTGTTCAAGAAACACTTTTATTATTGTGACTGGTGTAATGACGCTAAAAATTCAGCTTTGAAATCAGGAATAAATTACATTTTAAAATATACTCGAATAGATAATTTAAATAGTAAAAATATTTCAAAATTGTATTGTTTTTGCTGTATTTTGGATCAAATAAATGCAGGCTTGGTGAGCAAAAGGGACTTCTTAAAAACATTAAAAATCTTACAGTTCAAAAACTTTTGACTGGTAGTGTATGTGCGTAGTGCATAGTTAGTAAATGTTAAACATTATTCCAAAACTGACTGCAAGTTTACAACTTTAATTGATTACAGTGCTCCTTTTGCATTAGTGAAAGAATGCAGACGTTCAAAAACCATTAACCCAATTTTGAAAATCATTTGTATCTGGCATTTTTAAAAAAAATGGAAGTAAAACCTTCAACCAGTTCTAAATATAAGACCACATGACCACAGTGAGCTGCAAGTTGTTGGGTGTTTGTTACCTCACTTCCATCCTTCTTCCGCACAACGAAAACTTCACTCCATAGCTGGATGCCGGTGGTCTCTGGCTCTGAGCCTCCTCTCCAGGAGAAACCTGTCAGGGGCTCATTCTCCTGCCCAAGCCAGTCCTGCCCAGGCTGGAGGGGACACAAAAAAAAAAAAAAGGTCAATGTGCAGAACACATACACATGCAGCACACCACCAGGAAGCCACTTTTATTAGAAAGTGCCATCTTAGTACTTCATTCAAATTCACATACTACATTCAATTATGTGCTGCACTACATTCATTATGAATATTGAATGGATGGGTTTTCCTTCTCACCTTCCTATACATGTAACGGAGCATGAAATCCAAAAAGAAACTTTTCCCCTTTCGGAAGGCACCGGCGACAGACACCACCACCACATCCTTATCTCGAACCTCAGGCGCCAAAAGAATACGACTCAGCGCTTCTGTATCCAGGTCAAAGGAGTGATCCTCCTTGTTGACTGTGACGATCTGAACTGGCCCAGGTTCACCCCTCATCCTCTGTCCTATATCATATGCTTACTGTGGGCGACAATAAAAATGTTTCAGCTTACTGGCTGCAATAAAGCAAGGCTGCACATTCATATTCAAGTGCATGCCACATTTAGTTCTGACCTTTAACTGTTAATATCTGCTTGGAAATATCAAAGACAGTGTGTTAAATCACATTTCTGGGAGGCATTATTGAGACAGTACTGGCCCTGTTGGCAAGCAGGGCACGGTTTGTTGGGAAATTGCGATGTGGCAAGCCAGTTAAAAGGTTCAAGCATGCTCTTCTCCACTGACAGAGTCCCCAGCTTGAATGTGACTCATTGTTTCAGTCATTCGGACTGATTTCACTCGTGGGCAAATGAGTACAATCAACACTGCAGTGGTAACGTCAAGGCCAATGAGATCTGCATATGGTGGAACAGTTTGCACACAAATATGTATGCAAGTGAAACAACACACCCTGAGGAACAAAATACACAGGTGGAACCGTTTAAAAAAGAAAAGGTGTGGAACAGACAAACCTGCTGAAAAATGTCAGGAATTCCTGGCTATTTCTCAAAAGAGTATGTAATAATTACAGACACTTGCAGTACTGCATGCTTTGCATGTGGTAGTGAGAAACGTGGCAGAAAACTTCTGCCAAAAATGATAAATAAACATATGAACTGGCTCATGTCAGCTACTAAGATCATTCAGAGTGGCTTCAGAATGTGTTCGTGTCTAATCAAATACTAGTAAATATTCATGAGTAAATCTGAAACATTAGTGCAAGCACCTCCTCTTCTTGTTCAACAGACTGGCTGACTTCCAGATCCTTTATGTAATATTTTCCATATATGAATCAGAAGTTGTTCGTCTGGCGACATTTTAAAAGATGCATGTATATAGTTAAAAAATAAAATCAAACTTGCTGCTGTTAAACTAGCTAGTTGCTATCGCCTCGCCCCAGCACTGAAGAGTTCCAATCAAACCGACAACGTATTTGAGAAACGGACGAAAGAGCTAACGTAAGCCATCTTAAAAGTGTCTTGCGCTAGTTTACATATTACCGAATTTAAAAGCAACCAATCATTTCCAGTACCTTATTCTTCGTTTTTCACTGCAGACCTTCCACTGGCTCTGTTTCAGATTATGAACGTTTCAGTTTTAATAAACACAACTTTGTCCGTCAAAGAACATCCCACCGCGCGGGTTGCTGGGAAATGTAGTTTTGTGGGTGATGAATTCGAATACACTCCAGTCCGTCAGTTGGCCACAAGAACTACAACATCCAAGAGAACCCAGAGCACACTCGCATGACAAGTGGCGTTTGTTTTCATGGGCCAATCAGAGGACGTAAATATTATTAAGCCTAGTGATTTATAAACGCGGAGCAATATTTGAATCCTCAGCTTTACTTTGAATTAAATATTAGCTCTCTGATTACATTGCGCGCACATTTACACTTGTTTTTATTCGGTATGCTAATGTATTTAAAAACGTTAGCTCACGTCAATCTGAAAATGGCACAACACTTTTTTTTTTTTTTTTTTTTTTTTTTTTTAAAGTTTTGATATCTAGGGAGTGTCTTTTAGGTTTTCCATAGTGAGTCACACTGGTATGGCAGCCTTTACTTTTAGTGTAGGCAGGACCAAGAACCACCCATGAACACATCTTATTTACAGCATTACACAGCAGCTTCTGGTGTCTGTTATAGCACATGCTCAAAATGAAACATTTTTGCTTGCACTTATTTAAAATAAAAATATTTATACATTTATAATTATTTGCTTCCTTTTATATGCACATTTTAGTTAAACTCATTAAAACAATACATTAGGTACGGGTAAGCGCAATACTATTTAAAACGATTGCATACATAGAGGGTGTACTGAAAATCTGACCTGCCTCTCAGGTTAACCCACCCACATTACATCCTTTTAATAATAAGGTTCAAGTTTGGGTGGGGTTGTGGGTTAGTCCTGCCTGAGAATATAGTCTACCTATGCTGACAGCCAATCCTGATAGACTGAAAAGGTGTTACTCACTTTTACAGCACGGTAGGGCACCTGGACAGTTTTTATGCCTTATCTTGTCCCTTTGACATAAGGTCAAATTTTCAGAAGACTGATCTTTTTCTCTCAGATGACTCCATTATTGGAGGAGGCCACTGTAGAGCAACCATTATCTAAAGGTTAAGATGTGTCATTTTCATAAATGAAGCATGTGAGAAGGCATTAATAATTTCACTGATTTGTCTTCTAGCTAAATATGTGATCTATTAAAAGCTTGCTGATTAAAACTAAATATGCAATCTCACAAGTTAAATCAGGCAAAAATTTCATTATAACATTTGAGTACTTTATTGCTACATGAGTTACACATGAAGAGGATGGGGTCAGAGTGTCATTTAGTGTCAACCTGTTAAACATACTAAACTAAAACACGTGAATAAAGTAAAATATGATATGCATCATACTACACAGAAAACTAATCACTACAGAATGCTGTAGCATGACAATAATCACAAAAAAATACGGGTTAGATATTAATCTTTCCATCTACCCAATCTAACAGCTGGCAGTTTATTTCAATAATACTTGAACGTGTTCATAATTCTGAACAATTTCGTACTGCAAAAAATGTATTTCCTTTAAAAATCACATCAGAACTTTATCCCTCTAATCTGAATGTAGAACACAACAAATTATTAGAATAATCTTAATGGGAAGGACTTAAAAATGGCTTGAAGTGCATTAAATATTACTTTTTAACCGTGACAATAAACAATAAATATTTTGTTCTTTATGAAAGCATTTTGCAGATGCTTTATTATACACTAATACCAAGGATACCCTCACAGTGCTGTTGTCAGTCTCTACAAGTGTCTTTTTAAGTCACTAGATTGTTTGGAATTGCTTATGTTGCACCTTTTATGACAGTAAGTAAAAGTTCAGGCAGTATAAAGTGCCAACAGTACATCAAGCCTAGAGTTTTCACAGTGGCCCCCATCTCCCCATAAACCCTCCTTGCTTGTACACAGCACACACAGGTAAGCTCTCAGTGGTTGCCTCCCGCGAGGTCAAGCAGTGACCCTGCGGCCTCCTGAGCTTCTGCGTCGAGCTGCAGTATCTCAACCGTCTCCAGGTCCAACTCTGTGTCTCCTGGAAGAACCAGGTACTGATACTGCTGATACTGGTAATAGTGTAACTCAATGTAACCGCTGTCTGCCAACGGATCTTTCTCTGAATCCTCGCTGGCAACCTCTGTCAGTTCCACAGACCCCATGGGGACCAGCTCCTCGTGATCTGGCGTCAAAGAGCACGGCGGGTTTGAAGACAGAGAATCTAGATCTGGGGAACAGGGAAAAGGAACAGTTAAGGTGACGGAATTTAGAGGAGTGTACCATACATAACTAAAGTGTAAGAACGGGTCTGAATTTTGTGAGACAGTCTCTTTGTGACTCTCTTCTGTATAAAACTCATAGCTGCATACATTCTTTCATTCACAAAAAACACTAACAATTCCCAGTTAGTGTACTGCTATATTATGAGGAGTTCAAGTGCATAGCGCTTAAACTCTTTCTGTAATTGTTAGAATGGTCAAGGATCAGCATCTCCATGTGAAACTGATCGGGCAGACCAGACTGTAAGTCATAGAGACCATATCAACATTAAAATCGATATACACAGTTTCGGTCCAAAGTGCTTCAAGTGTGTTTAAGGATATTTGCATATCTCAAAAAACAATGACGGCTGTCATTAGCCAATGAACTTTGAGCACCTATTAGCCTCGGTGGGCCTGTTTGACCCACGCCCCTAAAAGTCTGTGAGAATTTTGAAAGAAATTTGCCACTGTGGGGGCGATATCACATTTTTCAAGGGTGTAAACGATTGTTTTTCACACAAACATACGATATTCATATCATAATACAGGCCTCCTAATTTGGAACAACTTTGCCTCTAGAACCACTGCTGTCAATCAAACCGTTTGTAAAATGATTGAGAAGACTTTAAAAAACTACTTTTGCGAACTAGTTCTAAGTTCTTAATCTGGAAAAAAACACTGCTGTGCAATTCTCTGGATGCTCTAGGCCAATAATTATCAAAAAAAATGTTGAAATTTGCCCTTTGGGAAGCTTTAACAGGGTCATTTAGAAAAGGGGCCTGTCCAAATATACCCAAAAGTCTATAAACCCTAAACGAAAACTCAAAACTTGCCTCACGAAACCTACTGAGCATATGCGACAGGTGATTCTAAACAAGAATGGAAAGTTTTAGGGAGATCGGACGACTGCTGGCACTATTACAGTCATAAACATTAAAAAACAACATATTTCTATAGTAAATTACCAAAATGCTTTTTTAATCATTGATGTAGATGGTTACAAACTTGCTAAATAATATGTAATGTCTTTTTTCATGTGCTTAAATGCCTTAAACCGCTTAAACCCTGATTGCAGCTATATTTACTATGTAATTGGCACTGTATGGTGATCTTTGCAAATGAAGAGAGAAAACCGTCTGTTATGCGAGACTTCTTGACTTAAGTGACCCTGTAGTAAAACAGCCTGACACAGAGAGGACGGCCATTATGTTAATGTGGCTATAGGTTGCTAGGGTAATGTCCGGCTGTTACTAAGACAACAGCTCACAAACATACCATGTCTGGAAAAAGTGGATAAAGGCTAGCAAACAAAAAAGTTCATACAAGAGAAGCAACATATCACACACTACCATTTAAAAGTTTGGGGTTATTAAGAATGAATACTTTCATTCAGCAAGGACACAAATTGATTGACATTAATAACATGTATAATTACATGAAAGATTTCAATTTCAAAAAATACTGCTTTTTAACATTAATAACACATTGATAATTGGTAATGCAAAATGTTTTTTGAGCTGCAAATCAGCATATCAGAATGAATTCTGAAGGATCATGCGACACTAAAGACTGGAGAAATGATGCTGAAAATTCAGCTTTGCATTACAGGAATAAATTACATTTTGAAATATATATTAAAATAAGAAACAGTTCTTTTAAACTGTAATAATATTTCAGAATGTGACTGGTTTTACTATATGTGTAATCAAACAAACGCAGCCTTGATGAGCATAAGAGACTTTTGAATAGTAGTGTATAAATACACTACAAATCAAAAGTTTTTGAACAGTAAGACTTTTTTTATTGTTTTTTAATCTGTTCACCAAGCCTGATTCGAACTACAGCAAAAGCAGTATTATTGTGAAATATTTTTTACTATTGCTTTCTATTTATATTTTTTATAATGTAATTTATTCCTGTGCACAACGGTAACTTTTCAGCATCATTACTTTAGTCAGAAATCTATCTATCATGGTCATTCTTTGGGGGGATTATAGAAATTAATAATTTTATTTAGCAAGGATGCTTGAAATTGATCAAAAGTGATGATACAGACATTTATAATGTTACAAAAGATTTCTATTTCAGATAAATGCTGTTCTTCTAAACTTTCTATTTATCAAAGAAACCTGAAAAAAAAACTACTCTACTCTAATCTACTGTTTTTTGAGCAGCAAATCAGAATGATTTGAAGGATCATGTGACATGAGTAATGATGCTAAAAATTCTGATATAAAATCACAGGAATAAATTACATTTAAAAATATATTCACACAGAAAACAGTTATTGTAAATAGTAAAATAGTACTGTTTTTGCTGTACTTTGGATCAAATAAATGCATGCTTGGTGAGCAGAAGAGACTTCTTTAAAAAAAACAATACTATAATAAAATAAAAACAAATGTTACTGTTCAAAAACTTTTGACTGGTAGTGTACTAACTGTTTATACTATATATATACACTATAATTTCACTTTTTGTTAGAGCATACTCATTCCAGTAGAGTTTAGTTCAGTTATGGCTTACCTGACATTTCCATAGTCTCACCCAAGGTGTTCTGCCCATTATCAGCTGCCTCCAACCTGTTCAGAATGGAGGTCAGATGTGCATGTATCAGTGTCATGATGAAAGAGTCATTTGTACCTGTGACCTTGTGCATAATACATTACATAATTTAATATTAAGCCTCAATATTAAGGTGGTGTATCATAAGAAAGCAAATCAGACTCACAAAACAGGCTTGTTCAGCAAGTTGCTGTTGGTACGATGACAATAATGCGTTTTTCTAAGAACTTCCAAAAGTGCTGGGCGATATTCTGGACAAACACGCCATAATGAGCCTTTTCCAACGGACTGCAATTAACAAAGCAGAAATATTTCATTAATCAACTAATCATTATATAGACTCATTATATCCACCTTATTTTTCCTGCAAGAGTGGCCGTAGCCATTTGTAAATTTAATGTGTCTGGCTTCTGGTCTCGTCCACTTCCAGCTGTTTTTAGCTGTACAAAACTGCTCATTTTGCTGCTTGATATTACAAATTGGTGTGTCTTACCATATTATTTAAATGTATTATCTTAATTTTGAACACAATGGTTTTATAGTGCAAACAGTTTTACATTTACTACACTTCGTTATTCTTGTTGTTGTTTCCATACGGTGGCTTATGAACCGGAAGTCTAACACATTGAAAAATAAGATGGATAGAGATCAGAAAATTGTGACTGGAAGTCTGACGCACTTGACTCTTGTCTCGATGTATCCGTTGAAAGCTCTTGCTCAAGGATAAGTTGTGTCGGACCGAGTTCCTCCATCCACCGGGAGCCTCTCTATAGTAGGGGAAGTTGTCAACAATCCACTCATAAATACCTTTCACAGGGAGCCTCTTCTCAGGCGAGTCTTCTATTGCCATGAAGATGAGACTGCTAAAAGAGTACGGCGGTTTGGCAGGGGAGGAAGGCAGCTGTTGGACAGGAATCGGATCTAATGTCTGGGGCAGTGTGGTGATTTTGGGTAGAGGCTGCAAGGGCAAAAGGTTCCCTCTTTGATGCAGCCAGTTGAGGCAGGTCAGGTCATCCTGGTCAGATATTGTGGACGGACTGAGGCAGTGTGACCCTCCAGATGCCGGAGGGGTTGATGAGAAGTGTAGATAGGAGGTTGGGAAGGAAGGGATGGATGCAGGGAGAACAGCAGCAGGCTGTGGAAGAGAGGGGGATCGAGACAGAGCTTCTGAAGTATTTTGAGGGGAATGTAGAGGAGAATGGGGTGGCAGTGCTTGTGTGTGTTTCTCCATCTGTCTCCCAGCAGCACGATACAGGTCCACACATTCACCTGTTGAACTGTGGAAACACACAAACAGTGAAATATTAATGCATTGTACATGTACACACATGCAAGCTTGTTCAGTAAAAACAAGCACAGAGAGTTTTTTAAAAAAAATAAAATAAATAAGTTTTCATAAATAAACAACCAAATAACTTGAATGTATTAAACTTATGAAGGAGGCTGTATCATTGCTTTTTCAATACTGAGGGCACGACGAGTAAATGATTGAACAAAGTAGTCAACCGAGAAATGACATACCATTCAGTTGGCGCTAAATAAACACGGACAGATTGATGATAATTAATGCGAATATGAATAAGCTATATATATAAAGATTATTCTATCACCTGACAAACGCAGAAAGCCAAGCCACATGGTCTATATACACCTGAGAAAATGGCGCAAGAATATTAAGTTACATTTGGAATAATTACCCAAGCATTCATGCTGGCGTGAAGCCTTTATGTCAAGACAAAAGAGCGATAGAACAGCGGAAAACTTACCTAAACAAGCAGGAATTAATTTATAGCATCCAGTCTCCGACTATGCTTTCTTATAGGTGTAAATTTTCTGTCAAAGTGTTAAAATATCTGCAAAAGAAGCTGTTATGTCTCGCACTATCCCGTCCTGTCTGCGCTCTGTCCTTTCCCACGTTTCCTTGGAAACCAGAAGGACGCTTTGCAGCCGGCGCGCCTCCTGCGACCCCTCCTTAAAGAGACACTCAACGAGGGCTAAATGAAATTAAACGAGTTTGGTTTTATTTTAGGCTGTAATGTTGGACGTTGGTACTTATATATTGGGTGGGAAATCATGTTTATTTTTTATAAGTGTAACGCACTTTCTACCAAGAGTGGGCGTGGCCATTTGCAAATGTTATGGGTTTGGCTTCCGACCTCATCCAGCTTTTGCTGCTTGATGTTGCAAATTGGTGTGTGGTACTATATTATTTGAATGCATTATCTTAATTATGAACAACTGGTTTGTAGAGCAAACAGTTTTGCCATTTACTACATGTTGTTATTCTTCTCGTTACTTCCCTATAGTGGCTAATAAGCCGGAAGTCTCATAAGCTTACTTCTGCGTTTAAGAAAAAGGTGGATGCGTATCATAACATATCAAGTATTTTAATTGCCAAGATGAAAAAATTCTACACACCTTAAAAGTCTAAATCACGGGATTTATTTTGCTATAAAGAAGAAAACACTGCTATTCATGCACAGAAAACCAGAAAAAGAAGGACACTTGAGTTGACCATGTGTTCACCAATTGCACATCACATGAGAATCACAGCACAGGGCAGATAAATCAGCATGCCTCTTAAAATGAAATCTGGATTTTGTGACACCAAATCAGCATGGCGAAGACACAGGAGCAGTCAAACTGTTATTTTTCCCATTTCATTATCTCCATGTGAAAACAACGGCAGAAAAATGCAATCCTGTAAAAATATTAAATTATATTTTCAAATGATCTGCAGATGACAATGCTGACAAAGCCAATATTGAAGATCAGACCACATGAATCCTCCGTGAAAAAACACAACCATGGTAAGCCACTTTGCTGTAACAATGCCAAAAAACGAAACCATCCCAGTCCAGCATTGTCATTTTAAAGTCCCTTTATAATATAAATACTGTAGGTCATCTGACCAGATGAGCAGTGAGCCAGTAAATGATGATTGGCTGAAAGGCAGCACATGCCACGGTTATGTACAAGCGAAAGTGAGGCTTTGCACTCGCTCCTGCACCCATGGAGTCTGCTGAGAATGAAGACAGGATCTTCATTTTTAGAGAACGAACCTGAAATTGGAGAAATGCATTAATGACTTAAACTTAAACACGTAAGCACCATGTTTAAACACATTTCTAAATAAAACTCACAATAAAAAACATGAGGGCACAAGAAGACCAAGCCAGAGCAACGAAGTAACCATCACTGCCAAAGAGCAGTCCGCACAACACTGTGAAAATCATCCTGAAAAACAAAGAAAAACAGGAAAAAAAGGACCTTTAATGCTATATATGCATTATCCCTTACACTGATGGAATATACATCATAATATCCAACCGAAACATACCCCACATATTTGTATCCACTGTAAGCAACAAGGTCAAACGTTGAGAGGTCTGTGTGAACTGTGAGCAGGTAAAGGCTGAGCAACATGACCAGAACTTCAATGATGATCCAAACCAGAGCTGTGCTTGCACACAAACCCAGAACCTCTGGACTGAACCTGAACATGTAGAGAAAACATGAAAGTTATTAATCATGTCTCATATACAACACCGTCAGAAAGATTACTTGAAGTGGTAGTACTGAAGGCACTGTTATGAGTCTCATTTAGTAGGGTCAAAACCAGTGTTGGCGGTAATGCATTACAAGTAACGCAAGTTACGTAAATTAGATTACTTTTTTCAAATAACTAGTAAAGTAATACATTACTTTTTAATTGACAAGAAAATATCTGAGTTACTTTTTGTTTCCTTTATGTATTTAATCCCATTTTATTAACCAGTGTCTTTGCTGCTGACCTTTGCTGATCCAATTCAACTATACTAATAAGCAAAACTTACTTTTGATTAACTAACATTTTTGTTCATTTCATGCTTCATTTTTCTCATTGCTAAAGAGCGCTGAACTTCCTTCTCCTACAGTTCTACTGTACAGACATGTATTTACTTTTTCTTCAGCCTTAGGCTTATTTATTTCACTTTTGCTAGAAATTGAACTTTTTATATTAAAAACAAACAAGCAAGCCCTGCTCAGATTTAAAAAGTAACGCAAAAGTAACGTAACGCATTACTTTCCATAAAAAGTAACTAAATAACGTAATTAGTTACTTTTTTAGGGAGTAATGCAATATTGTAATGCATTACTTTTAAAAGTAACTTTCCCCAACGCTGGTCAAAACAGGGTTTATTGAATGTTATAGGCTAGTTTATAGTCTAGTCCACTGAAGTGCTTTAAAACATGCAGCGTTATTCTATGTGTCGACGTAAAATTTAATTTAAATTGAAAATTAATTTAAATCATCCCCTATATAGTGCACTATGTGCCATTCATTATACAGAAACTACTAATTCTGTGAACAAGTGACTGATTTCAGCCAGAGTTTGTGTAGGGGATGGGATGCTTCGGATTCTAGAAAGAATTTGAATGGACAGAAAGTTTGATGAGAAGCTGAAGTGCAGGGTGATGTCATCAAAATCATTGATCCATGTTGGTGGAAGTTAGAGACTGTAAGTTTTGAATGCTTATATCCTGTAAATGCAAATTTTGTCAAATTTTGTCATTTGATAATCTTAAGACTAACATGTTCATACTAAAAGCCTAACTTCAATTTTGATTTCATGGAGACTTTAAATGGAAAGATCAATGTGTTTCTCCTATAAAAACCACTATTACTCACCGTTTCTGGATTCCTAAAGCCATTCCAGCCAGTAAAATGTAGGTGATAAAAGCCATTGCTAAATGAAAACAAAACAAGTCTGATGATGAAATCAAGAGTCAAGCACTCACAATACAACAACTCAAATTCACAAAACACATGGATTCTAATTTTACTACATGGCAAATGCATTGCAAGCATGCTACTGTTGCTCATACTTGATGTGCATTCTTGCATTAAATCCTAGCACTAAAAGGAGCAATACAATTTCCTTCAAATGTCTATGAGTTATTTCTCAGCTAGCTAGCTATAAACATGTTTACAATATCTAACTTGCTCAGCAAGATTCTCTTTAACTGATGCCATGACCTGAAAGGTGACCTGGCTAACCTGAAAGTGAAAACTGTCTCTAGAGGAAGACAGTTTATGGAAAAGTCAACTACAAAATGGCACAAAAATGCACAAAATTGAGCTTGAGTTTGCATTCACATAATGCTTACTTAATGTTTGTTTTGGGGCATAAATAAGCGCTGCAAAACTATTTGCAAGACTTTTAATAATTAATGTTCTAAGTACAGACCAACAATTTGTCAGGTTGCTCAGAATAAATAAAAAAAAATAATTACTGGGTATGTAGAGATCTGGAGCATTGACATCATGGCGTGGTGTGAGAGGAGTATCTCTGTGGTAACGTACTTCCCAGTCCTAAAGATATTACAGTAAACACAAAGGAAAATGTTTATATTAAACCTGTTCAAAGAAGAAATAAACCTTTTATATTTTGCAATAAATTAGAATTTTTGAATGCATCTGGGTGATGCAAAACAAGTTTACCTATTTAATTCATAATAAAGTTTACAATTAAATTAACTTCATATGCTATCCACCTTTTTCCTCCTGTAAAAGTGGGTGCAGCCATTTGTAAATTTTATGGGTCTGGCTTCCAGTCTCATCCGTGTCCGGCTATTTTTAGCTGTATAAAACAGCTTGTTTTGCTGCTTGATACTGCAAATAGGTGTGTCTTACCACGTTATTTTAATGTATTATCTTAATTAGGAACACAAAGGTTTGTAGTGCAAACAGTTTTAATGTTTACAGCAAGTTGTTATTTTTTCCTTATAGCAGCTAATAAAAAAAAAGTAAGTCTCACTCATAGGCTTACTTCCACGTTGAAGAAAAAGGTGGATATTTAATGCATTTTATATTTAAAAATATTTAGATTTTAAAATGTCTAGTAAAGAAGCAATTCTGATAAGATGTTTAGAAACATTAATTGTCTCTGATTCAGGAATTAATATTTTACCTGATGCGTGTATGGGAACATGAGAAGCAACAGTTTCTTCATAACATATTTGGTATCAACTGCAAAGAAATACTTCAGCTTGTTCACCGACATGAATCGGTTGATCTGCAGAAGAAATTACATTTATCAGAATCCAGATGCGATGCATGATTGAGATTTACAGTTTGGTCAGTTCCCACATCATTACATAATAATGACGATACCTCAAATTAAACATGGCATCTCACCTCTTTGTTAACAATATCTTTGCCCTGATTGGCAAGTGATGAGCCATACATCATTGCAGCATTGGCCACTGGATCTGCAAAGAGGTTGCCTACTCCAGGTTCTTGACCTGCTGGTGCTTCAGCCATATTATATCCTGAACTATAATTATAGTTCTGGTTGTTCATGGGTGGAGGCCCAGAACTGGTGTCATCAAAAAGAAGTGGACCCCCACTTGGTGGAGATGCTCTGGCTCTGGGTTTTGCTGCATGGAGAAAACAATTGACTGAAAATTAAGAAAACACTGACAAAAATCTATAGCTGTTTATGCAACAACAATATTTGGATCATACAACTTTCTTCTCTCCATTTCATTCTTAATGACATGTGAGCAACACATACTAATTACAGTACATGTGATGTGGCAAAGAGTTAGAGTTCAACCAGCACGTCATCAAGCTAAGATATCTAATTAGCTCTAAATTAGTTACTTTACAATCTGCATTGTACTTTGGCGCCAAACTGCTCGTGATGTAATCAATTTAAGCTTTACTGATTTTAAAGTACAGTATGTTGCTGTCCACGTATCTCAAAGAACAACAATCTTCTGCCAAGTTCTTTCATACGTACTTGCCCGGTATCCATGCTGTTGGAAATCCATCTTCTGTGCTGTTTTGAATTACAAAAACAATTTGATTAGCTTTAAAACTGCAATCCAACCGATTAAAGTCTGCCACTAATATGTTACATCTGATGTCAGCATCAGACTACTAATAATACACTAGCTTGCTATGTAGCTAATCTGAAAGATGCCTAACAAAGCATGTCAGATTAATCTTAAATGCGGCACCAGAATTATTACAAATCACTTATTTTGACGCGGATACAAAAGATCGGTGTCACCTATAATTTAAATCTGAAATATTGTTGTCTAAATAAGTTCTCGTGTTAGCTTATACTCACAGGTACGCCTTCACCCTTACACCCGCCTCGCCTTGCTTCTCATTGGCTGATGAGAAATGTGCCTGCGTGGCAGAGAAGAAAAACATCACAATTTCATTGGTTAAAATGACGCTTGCGTAGACTGACGTTCTTACATTTTGATTGCCTGAAAGCAACGCCAATCAAAAAGAAAGCGGCGCTGCGTAGCACCAGGCAACCGAAAGGAAAATACATCGTAAAACAGCAGCTTTCGCTGGATTGTGAGCTTGTGAGCTGATGAAAAGATGGAATACTTTCCAAATGTATAAAAGTTGTAGAATTTTAGAAAGGAAAATTTAAGATAGAAAAAATAAGATTCAATTCCAATTATGAATAATCCAATAAATCTAATTGTGTGAATAATATATAATCATGTAATCTGATTATGAGCATTTTTGAACAGAAAGATTTTTAATGTTTTTTTTTAAAGAAATCAGCGCACCAAGCCTCCATTTATTTGATCCAAAGTACAGCAAAAGTAATATTGTGAAATATTTTTACTATTTAAAGTAACTGCTTTCTATTTGAATATATTTTAAAATGTAATTTATTCCTGGGATCAAAGCTGAATTTTCAGCATCATTACTCCAGTCTTTGGTGTCACATGATCCTCCAGAAATCATTCTAATATCTAATAATAATAATAATAATAATTATTATTATTATTATTATCATCAATAAACAGCTGACTACATTTTTTTTAATATTCTTTGATGAATAGAAAGATCCAAAGATCAGCATTTATCTGAAATAAAAGCTTTTGTAACATTTTTGGGAAATAAATTATAGAAATTAATACTTTTTTTTTTAGCAAGGATTCTTTCAATTGATCAAAAGTGATGATAAAGACATTTATAATGTTACAAAAGATTTCTATTTCCCATAAATGCTGTTCTTCTGAACTTTTTTTTTCATCAAAGAAACCTTAAAAAATTCTACTCAGCTGTTTTCAACAAATATATTAGAATGAGTTCTGAAAGATCATGTGACTGGAGTAATTATGCTGAAATTCAGCTTTGAATTTTCACAGGAATAAATTACATTTGAAAATATATTTAAATAGAAAACAGTTATTTTAAATAGTACAAATATTTCAAAGTTTTACTGTTTTCGTGGTACTTTGGATCAAATAAATACAGGCTTGGTTAGCAGAAGACTTCTTTAAAAAAATATTTAAAATCTTACTGTTCAAAAACGTTTGATTGCTAGTGTATATATAGTGTTCAACATTTGAAGTGGATCAAAACCTTTCATCAAAGTTGTCCTTAAACCTAAACAATACCCGTTCTTGTCTTAGGACAACTTTGATGAACTTTTTTGATCCACTTCAAATGTTGACTGCTGTGTGTGTGTGTATTTACTCACTATATTAGTTAATTATTTATTAATTAAACTGAAGACAGCAACAGCACCATATGATTTATTAAAATATTCAATGAGCCATACTTTACAAGATAAAATAACAAGCACGGTGAGTAAGTAAGAATAATATTTTTTCACTTATGAGAAAGAAATATAAAATATAACCTTTAGAGTCTCCCTCTTTCATGAGTCACTGTTTTTGTGCAATTAGGAATTTGAGACACCCCAGTGTATTCTTTGTAATAGGCCAAACAATTCACTGATTAAATTTTTGATCATTTAGGCCTTATTTGTTGAACTGATGCATATTTTATACAATATCATGTCAAAGTCCATTACTGTGATAATGAAAATAATTTAAATAAAAGCATTCATACATCATAATACGCAAGAATTACACTTAAGTGTGTGAGAAATGATAAGCTTATTATCTGATATACTGTGAATTCTCTGGAATAGTGCTGGAGTACTGGAGAACATTTTTTTTATGATAAATGAAAGAATAGCAATCTGTTTGGGGAGTGCCATCAATTTCTTAATGTCCAGGACCTCAACAGACGTAAATTGTTTGCATCAGTACCGAGTCTTGGGTAAGATGCACCTTGCCTGCATGCCGAGGCATGTTGCAGAGAGTTGCAAAAGGGGAGTGTCATCACAGCATTCCATTCTGCTTAGGTCATAATTCACCTAATGAGGCACAAACACTCTGGTTACAGCCAGATCTCGCCAGAAGAAATCTGAAATATAGTACCACTATACAATTAAAAAAAAAGAGAGACAGAGAAAAGAACAGGTTTTTTGGTGGGGTTATCAAAAGTAGGACAAAGGGAACAGTGACATCATACCAAAGGAAGTCGGTTTATTCCTCAAACACAGAATAGTCAAGATATCATTTGGATAAGATATCCACTTAAGTCTCGTGGTTTCATTTTTACAAACATTTCCTTTAGCACAAACAGATCATTGTGCTGGACATTGTTGTACTGAACAGTTAAAAATGAGTCATAATGATGCTGAAAAGGGGCAGACCTTAAATAGCAGTGACAAACAACAGTGACCGTGTTTGGACAGTAATAAAAATATTATCAAAAAGAAAAATAATACAATAAAAAAAGTCTATGTTGGTGTGTTTTTATGTTATTAAATTTGACCGACCCTCAAAAGAAACTCATATTTAAAAAATTGCACTGCAATTCAGCAGTGAAGTATAGTGTCAGAGGGACCAGCGACTTCCACTAAATGTAAAAAAGACCCTGGAAGACATTTAAAAGGACATTTTTTGGAATTATCGGTAAAATGAAACCTCAAGAGTTTTTCACTTTCATGAGTCACTGTTTTGGTGCAGTTATGGAGTTAAGACACCCCAGTGTTTTTAGTAATATAGGCCAAACAATTCATAAGTTAAATTTATGGTCACTTATGGCCTTCTTTTGTTACTAAATGAGTCATAATGATGCTGAAAAGAAGCAGACCTTGAATAGCGGTGACAAACAACAGTGACTGTGTTTGAACAATAATAAACATATTACAAAAAAGAAAAATAATAAATGTATGTTGTTGCGTTTTCATGTTATTCATTTTATTTCACCAACCCACAAAAGAAAATATTTTATACAAATTTGCTCTGTAATTCAGCAATTAAGATGTCAGAGGGACCAGGATAAGAACTTAACTAGGTCAAAAATTCCATCAGATGTAATAAAAATGCCCTTTGTAATAATTTCTGGTGTAGTTGGTGATTGTTATAGGTTATAGGTAACAGTCCTAATTGTTCAGATTTAAAATTATTGAATGATTTGATTTGAATCGTAAGATATTTTATGTTTTTTAAAGAAGTCTCTTCTGCTCACCAAGCCTGCATTTATAACTAAAACATTAAAATAAAAAAAAAACAATTTACTATTTAAAATAACTGTTTTCTATTTGAATATATTTAAAATGTATTTTATTCCTGTGATTTCAAAGCTAAATTTTCAGCATCATTACTCCAGTCACACATTCCTTCAGAAATCACTCTAATATGCTAATTTGCTGTCTAGGAAACATTATTATTATTATTATTATTATTATTATTATTATTTTCAATATTTAAAACAGTTTATTACCTTTTTTAGCATTTATCTGAAATAAAAAGCTTTTGTAACATTATATACTATACCACTAAAAAGCTTGGAGTCAGTATAATTGTTTTTTTGGGGAAAGAAATGATAGAAATTAATACTTTAAATTGGCAAGGATGCTTT
>JAHKKF010515920.1:19787-37850 GCA_019740295.1 Labeo calbasu
AAGATTTCTATTTCAGATAAATGCTGTTCTTCTGAACTTTCTATTCATCAAAGAAACCTGAAAAAATTCTACTCAGCTGTTTTCAACATAATAATAATCAGCAGATCAGAATATTAGAATGATTTCTAAAGAATCATGTGACTGAAGTAATGATGCTAAAAATTCAGATCTGAAATCACATTTTGAAATATATCCAAATAGAAAATAGTTATTTTAAATAGTTAAAACATTTCAAAATTTTACTGTATTTTGGATTACATAAATGCAGGCTTGGTGAGCAGAACAGACTTCTTTAAAAAACATGACAAATCTGTCGGTAGTGTACATTGAGCATGTCGCGTAAATGAATAATAAAAAGTACTCTCATATAGATAAAACTTGTCCCTCAAATAATTTCCATGGACCCAGTACTGTCCCTTACCACTGGTGTGAACTAAACTAAAAAGCACAAGCTTGCTTCAAGCATCTCCTCTGTGATTGTAAAATATTTCCGCTCAAAATAAACCAGATTGCAGGTCTGCAGTGAACTACCCAACAGTTTGTGGTTTTCAGAAACGAGAAGGAAAGGTCATGAATTAAGATTTCACTGCCTGACACCATTTAGCTGAATCACTTTCCTATTTACTGCTGTAGGGATGATTCAGCTGAATGGTAAAAAGCAGTGAAAATTGTTTCATGAACCTTCATTCATTTATGACATTCATTCACAGAACGTTGCTTTAATGTGGGTTCTCAATGGAACGTGCTGAAACCTCAGTGTACACACGAGTTCAGTTGTGGAAAACCAGCCTTTCTTATTTACTCATCGGAAGAGTACGTGAATCGATTGGTGTGACCAATTAAACGTAGACCACACATACTGCCTACTAAGTGTTAACACAAACTCGCATGCTCGTACAGACAAAACAATGATCTGTATAATTTTCCGAGGGAAAAAATAAATCATAAATAACGAAAGCTGCTGTAAAAAGCTCAAGTTTCGATTCAGAGTTGTCATTATTGTAAGAGAGCGCCTATGCTCAAACAGAAGGAGTTCCCGGAAAAACCCATATATGGTCATATACGTAATCTTCCATGTGACCGTACGTCATTGAAAAAAACTGGCAACACCATTTCCCGTAAGATGGGAGGGGCGAAAACTGCACGGTTCTTGATCACTTATTTATATTCTCGTGAACACACGGAACCACCAGTCTGCCAGAAAAACAGTATTGTATTATACATATCACAAAACATCTTTTTTTACATTTGTTCTACCTCGGTCAGCAATATGAACATTTTAAACTTTGACAACGGCTTTTAGACTCCCCCACGTCTATCTTGTTGGATTCTACCGCTTTCCCGCAATACGGTGGATTTTAACCTGCTTTTGAATTTCGCGTGAACTGTCAGTGATATAAGTAGGAGGAACCTTTTTGGGAAAGCAGACCCAGAAAAGTAAGCAGTGACACAGAGTTCACAGATTCAGTCAACAGTTTCCTTGGGATTACTGAAAAATCAGCGGCATACATGTACAACTACGGAAACCTGGGCAGAGGAATTGATCGGACCTTCCCAGATAACAGCTCTGGATCAGGCTCGAACTCTGCGACTCTCGCTACAAGCACTAACACAACTCAACAGCAACAGGTAAGCGTTTTTTTTTTAAGCTCATATGCTCGTATAATGTAAAATTCCAATACAGTTTCAATTAACATTTTACCAATTAGTTACAGTATCATTTGAGACATTCTATAACTTTAATCATGAACTTATCATGCTTAAAATGCTCAACGTGATTTATTTAGAAGTAAATTAGTTGTAATTAGTTGTAATTTATGTCTTAAATGTCTTAACATTGCATTATTTATTTAGAATCTTAATATAACAAGTATGTTTTAAATGTCTTCTCTGTGGATCCCAAAGTACATACAGGGGCCTCTGATTAGGATTAATGACCATATTAAATATAGTCAAAACAGAGACCAGAGCAGACAGCAATAAAGTAATAACAATAAAAGATTTAATGATTCAGATTGGTGTTTATATCTGGGTGTTTCTGCAAACATAACAACAATGGGTTTTTGAGTCATAATGAGATTTAATAAAGTCTCCTCCCTAAATATCTAATGCCACTGCCTTGGTAACTTATGATATATTGTCTGTGAATCTTGTACTTTGTAGCAGAAGTATTCTGTGGCAGGATCCAGTCAGTTTGTGCCCAGTCTCAATGCCATAACTTCAAACCAGGACCTTCAATGGATGCTTCAGCCCTCCATTCTAGGGACCCCGGGACATTCCAGGCCACTTCGACCGTCTTACCCACTGCCACCTAGAATCCCATCTATGAATCCTCAACTTTCCCATTCGCATCTGACCCGGCCAGGTGTTATTAGAGCAGCTATGGCCGTTGGCAGCACAACAAGAAGCAGAAACGATGAACATGTAAGTCCAGTTTAATAACTGTCAGTCTGTCTACGTGATGAGGCCGTGATGAGTCATGATGGGAGACTGTGACAGCATGCTTTGTCACTATGTTCACCTGTCATCCCTTGTCCGTTTTTTGCCGGTGGTCTCAGCCAAAACCAAAACCAGCCATGCCTGTCATTCTAAAGATGAGGCAGTCCCAAATCAAAGTGTGCAAGACCCAGAATGTGTAATATCCTGTTGTGAGTACACGTGAACGTGTTTGCTGATACATACAGGGTGTGAATCATTTGGGCTTAATTAAGAGTTTGAGGTATGTATTCAGCTGTAAACGTGAACATACATCTTGTCTGTTCATATATGCTATAATCGTATAATATGCTAATTACAAGACGGCATCAACTCCTGATGAAACCCAGAGATGCTCATTCAATATTAACTCATGAAATCCTGCCTGACTCATGCATCCAAGTCTTTAGTGTACCAGGGTGAGAGTGAAATAATGAGACAGGAAATGGGATATCATGTGATTCACTGGAGTAAAATATTATGACTCATACCTGAGTCACTAGGGTGTTTGCAGGTGATTCATCAATATAAGGTCAGGAAACTGCATATGATGCCCACAAAAGAAAGAGAGCATGAAATTAATTAACGGAATATAAACGCGTTCATAACAGAATAAGTACAGAGATGAAAATTGCAACATTGCCTCAAAGTAGTCGCGAATTTGAATTGAAATTAAAAATCTCATCCCCTAGGTGGCAGTATCTTCACATGTTTATCAATTATAAAAACCGAGTTGACCAATTGGTTTTAATTAGACATTGGTTTTTTAAATTATTTTATCATTTATTTTTTTATTTTATTCATTACTATTAACAATTTATTTTATTTTATTTTTTTCAAATATTATATTACAGATGCGTACAATGTCAAACTACTGCATTTATATTATATTACCAGTCATACGTTTTTGAACCGTACGATTTTTGATGTTTTTTAAAGAATTATTTTCTGCTCACCAAGCCTGCATTTGTTTGATCCAAAATACAGCAAAAGCAGTAATATTGTGAAATATTTTAATATATTTTAAAACGTAATTTATTTCTGTGATCAAAGCTACATTTTCAGCATCATTACTCCAGGCTTCAGTGTTGCATGCTTCTTCAGAAATCATTCTAATATGCTGATTTGCTGTTCAAGAAACATTTTTTATGATTAATATCAATATTTTAAAGAGTTTTTTCATTTTTTCAGGATTCTTTGATGTTTAGAAAGATCCAAAGACCAGCTTTTATCTGAAATAAAAAGCTTTTGTAACATTATACACTATACCATTCAAAAGCTTGGAGTCAGTATAATTTTTTTTATTTTGAATTTATAGAAATGAATACTTATATTTAGCAGGGACAATTTAAATAGATCAAAAGTGATGATAAAGACATTTATAATGTTACAAAAGATTTCTTTTTCAGATAAATGCTGTTCTTCTGAACTTCCTATTCTTCAAAGAAACCTGAAAAAACTATACTCTGCTGTTTTTAACATAATAATAATAATAATAATAACAACAACAATAATAATAATAATGTTTTTGAGCAACAAATTAGAATATCAGAATAATTTCTGAAAGATCATGTGACTGAAGTAATGATGCTAAAAATTCAGCTTTGAAATTACAGGAATAAATTACATTTTAAAATATATTCAAATAGAAAGCAGTTTTTTAAAATGGTATTTCAAAATATTTATTTTGAAAATATTTCAAAATTGTACTGATTTTACTGTACTTTGGATCAAAGAAATGCAGGATGGTGAGCAGACGAGACTTCTTTAAAAAACATTAAAAATCTTACTGTTCAAAAACTTTTGACTGGTAGTGTATATTATATTTTATTATAATACACTTGCTTTATTTTCTCACTCCAGCTATCACCTGAGGAAATTGAGCGACGTAGGATTAGAAGGGAACGTAACAAAATGGCTGCGGCTAAGTGCAGGAACCGACGACGCGAACTGACTGACACATTGCAAAACGTAAGTTAATTCTGCTTCATTTTACGTGTTTTCTTTCAATCAAAATGTCTTCCCTTTACTCAGACCTGAACTGAACATTTAAACTCTCTTTTCACAGGAAACCGACCAGCTAGAGGATGAAAAATCACGTCTGCAGAAGGAGATCGCAGAGCTCCAGAAAGAAAAAGAGAAGCTTGAGTTGGTCCTTGAAGCCCACAGACCCATCTGCAAAGTCCAAGAATCGGACTCAGACTCGGACTCCACCAGTGACCTCCGAACGCTGAGCGGAATCAAGATCGAGCCTGTGGACCCCGATCTTCCCGGACCTTCCAGAGAATCAAAAATTCACGCCAAGCCTAGTAAACCCAAGCCTAAAATCACCATCCCACCTTCAGCCCCAGCCTCCACCATTACCAGCATACCTCTGGATTCAGAGTCTCTTCATACTCCCGTCCTCATCTCCACTCCATCTCTGACCCCTTTTACTGCCAGCCTGGTCTTCAGCTATCCTTCGTCTTCAATGGATACCAGCTCCGCGACTTCATCCCAAGCTCTCAATCTCGCCGGGTCTCACAGTGCCAGCCAGCCTTCGCATAACCCTCAGCCGTGTGGCGTCGCTCATCGCCGAAGCAGCAGCAGCGGAGACCAGTCAGATCACTCTCTCAACTCACCAACCATCCTCACACTTTAATTTCTCATCTGCTGAGGGAGAAAGTGTTTATGACTTCCAAAGTGTCCTTACTACTACATACAAGCATATATGCTTTTACCTGTGTATTCTGTTTACCTTTATTCATGGAAATTACGAATGCATTATGAGAATACAGAAGCACGAGTTAAAGGTGATGTGTGTAACGTCAGCATAGTAAGGGGGAGGTACTGGATCTGATGGAGCAAGTGTTCAGGAAAAGTTTTTAGAGATTACACACGTCACCTTCAAGCATGTGTAGTGCAAAATGAAAGGTCTAATCATCCTTTATATGAAGTAGACTGAAATTTTATACAGCACATATGTATATAACACTGAAAAAGAAAACTGACTGACGTTTAAGCCATAACGTTTGACTGTAGTGGCATTAATAATAGTATTATTGATTTATAGTGATTTTATTCAACTACGTATTTAGTGTATTGGTGACGGTACTGTAGCAGTTAAAAATCTGGCCTGCTAGCAAAAGGTTTAGAGGTTGCTTCGGGGGTTTGAGAGCTAGAGCACAATGTAGATCTATCACCATTATGCCTTTCAGGATATTTAAAGTGTCTATTACGTTATTTATTGTTACGTCACCAGTTTTACAAACGTTAAAGTCTCAATTGAAATGTGGTTATACTGTCTTGCTATGCACAACGTAATGTCTTGTTATTTTATGTTTAATTGTGGTTTTAAGAAATACAGCGTTATAATAACAGTGTATGCTGAATAAGCTAGTTTTAAAGAAACTGAAGGGATGCAGCCTACCTGGTTCATTATTAGACAAACAATGTCTACAACACCACAACACTGAGAATGTGCACTTCAATGACAGTTCACTGTTACACTGGTTACAAAAATTCTATTTTAACTTCACACTTCAACTGTTACTCTACAGGATGCTTTTCTCTACAAGTGCAAAGGTGTGTGATTCACAGGCCAGTAGAAGTAAATTATGTATACTTTATGCTGTACTGAGTACACCATGTTAGACTCTACTATTGCTTGACCGCATATAGATTTGTATTTATTTTTGAAAAAGATATTTTTTACTGATTTCATGTTGGTTCATTTAATAAGGAGAAATGTTGCCTGCTATTTAACATCTAATAAACAATTACTGAAAATATGTGACCTTGGATTACAAAACCAGTCATGAGTGACACAGGTATATTTGTAGCAAAATTATCGATTGTTCTTTTATGACAAAAATCATTAGGATATTAAGCAAAGATTATGTTCCATGAAGATATTTTATAAATTTCCTACCAAAACTTAATTTTCGATTAGTAATATGCATTGTTAAGAACTTCATTTGGACAACTTCAAAAGCGATTTTCTCAAAGTTTTGATATTTTTTGCACCCTTGGATGTCATATCTCAGCCAAATGTTGTCCTGTCCTAACAACCATACATTAGTGAAAAGCTTATTTATTCAGCTTTCAGATGATTTATGAATCTCAATTTCAAAAGATTGACCCTTTTGTGGTCCAGGGTCACATATGTGCTGCTATTGGGAATACAAAACAATGATCCTGAGCTGTTTTGACATACTAGAGTGCCTTAAAATGGAAAATATGAACAAAGTTGAAGTTGATGTATGACTGTTTGTAGCTGTAATTAGATTGCAAGAGGGCACTTCGACGTAATATGGTAATGAAGAAAAAGTTACATAATGGAAAGCGAGTCTCTCGCAGCACACGGGTACAAGGAGGGAGGAAATGAGGGGTTGAGCGCACAGTTTCCTCCTAGGATGTCCCGATGACAAAAACGTTTAATGAGTCACAAACACATTTGCCTCTGAACTGAAACCAGTTGTTAAACACGTTCCTCTAACAGTGTTGATCTTTTATTGTTGTATGAAAAATTGAAACAAATAAAGGTTCTGCTCAGGATAAACTTTTTTTGCCGTCTGTATGCTGTCTGTAAGAGCCATGTTTTGTATGACAAGCATGTGGTTACAAACAAGACATGGAAGAAATACCTGGAAAACAATTAACGGCGAACAGCCTTGAGGAATGAAAGTGATAAAGTGAAAGAGCATGTAAGTTAAAAGAGGCCAAGACATTTTGAATATACAGAGAGCAAATTAAATAAACATGGCGACCTTATTTTCTCCTCACTGTGCCCTCTGTTTCGTTCTGATTTCAAGTGAGTCACTTAGAGGACATGAGAACATATGATTGAGATAATGAAGAGGCAGTTTGTGCTGAAAGAACCGGGGAGCACATGTTTTGCTGAAAGGACCTCTGTATGCCAGCCAGAGTGAAAGTATTACTGTTCTGGCTGTGTAAACAGCATGCCAAAAATAAACCAGTGAAACATCAATAAATTAGGGCCTGAGCTTCAGCATGACTAAGACCTCATTAAGACATGACTGGGAAAGTTTCATCCTTGTTATTCAGAAGTGCTTTGTGAGATGTAATATATTCTTTAACCCTGTAAAGCCTGACATATGAAATGATTGTCAGAAAAATCTGTTTTTTTTTTTTTTAATGATATGTTCTAAAAACTTTTTGCTAAGGTTCCCAGTAAGTTATGGTACGTTTTCTCTGAATAACAAATTCTGAGAACATTCCCTGTTAGCTGGGATATTGAGTATCATATTTTATACATCAGGGTTTTATGGCATATGACAAGAGAATATGGGGCTCATACTCAAGGAGTTTTCTTCACAGGCCCAAACCAAACAAATATATGGGCCATTCTACAGAATTGGCTCAGTCAGAGCTGGAAATGTCTTAAAAAAAAAAAAAAATTCCTCACAAATTTTTAATCGTATAATATCCAATGTACACATTTCTAGTAATTGTGCAATTAATTCTCATATTGTATTTTCAGAAAGTTTTGAAATATTTGTCCTCTCCTCAAATTTGTCACTAACGAAACACATCTTCCTTGTAAATATATTTTTTTGCTATTTTATTAAAATGTTTTCAGAGGTGAATCAATAACCATTACAATTTCAACAATATTTCAAGTGTGATTTATGAGATTTGTTGTATTTTGAATCGAATTTTTCTTTTTAAAGGGCAAAAAGTTGATCATACTGATTTCAAACTTAAGGATTCATTAGTTTGAATATACATTGAACCAAAAACTATAATAACATCTTAGTTGATAATTCAGTAGACTTTATTTTTGACAAAACATCCCATGTTTTGGTCGTGACAGCACATTTTCGATAGTGACAGTAATGTCTTGGTAGCAACCACATCAGATTACAGAATTTTAATCCTAATACTAAAATACTAAAAACTACTAAAATTTGGTTTATTTCCCCCAAATTAGGTATTATATGCTCCCTTTTGTCACTACACCGAAACAATGATGACATGTTTCGGTAGTGACAATTTTAGGGAATATCACTACTGGTAGTGACATTTTTAGATACTTTTGAACCTAGCTCAAAGATGCTAATCAGCACATGGTTAGCTAGCACAGTTCTGAACAGTTGTACACATATAAAAATAAATTTTATGGAATAACTCCCCAAAAAAAGTGTGCTTAATTATACGAAAGTGGTGTTTGGTAGTGACACTCTTTAAAGTTACATACAGCTTTTTCATACTTTTGAGCACACTGACCTCAAAATGATGTGGCCTATCTACTCACCAGCTATGAGAAAGAGGGACACAGAAATATTTTCTGATCATAAAAATGTAGGGATGTAGTTAAAATCAGTCTCAACCAATGGACACATTATTTTTACATAAAGTTACAAATAATTTACAAAGAATAGATCAAATAAGTATTTTTTTAAACTTCAAGAAGATTTTTTTTAAAAACAACAATGGAATAAAATGCAAAACTTCTTTTTATAATTTATAATTTATAATTTATAATTTATAATGTGATGTTGAAATTTAGGGGTTAGGGTTCGGGACAGCCACCTCCCAATTGCAAGTACTCACTAAATGGTGATTTTAAATATATTAAGCTACTGATACTTTAAAAATTATTGTCGGTTTTGACAGATAATAAAAAGATCTTAGTAAACATCTAAGATTTTTAAATGCTTTTTAAATGTGTTTTTTGGTTGTGGGACAGCAGTTTGCACCAATTCTGTAGTATGACCCATTTACAATTTAGTGCAGTTGTTGATATTTATATGGCCAAAAATTATTTTGAATTGTGTATAGCCTGTAATGTAAATTAATGAGATCTTTGTAATGACATAACAGACTACTTATATAAAATGCATATAAATCTAAGTTGTCACTCTGTATCTCCCAATAATGCCTTAGTAAGATTTAAAGGCGAGTAGTTTTCATTACGCAACAAAAAACAATGATAATTAAGAGATATACAAAAAATATTCTTCAAAAGCTATTAAACATTTCACAGCAAAAAGACACATGTACCCCGACCTGCAAAGTGGAAGTATGAGGAAAAAAAGACAAGAACAGAACATGGTGTGTCAGTCAAGTGTATTTAAAGCTATGTCACTCACAATGAGCATAGCCTTACACAAAGCAAATGCCAACCAATCAGAGAGCTGGGTCTTGTAGCTATAAAACTGCAGTCATTGAAATAATACTGATCATATATCTGGATTAAAACATGTACAACAGAACAATCCCTATGTAGGAGGGTCTTGTAGTATGCAGCAAATACAACAAAAATGACTATAATAATAACAATATCTAGCACAATAATTTTCAAACTACATGTCAATGTTTTCCCCTCCAAACATCAGTGTCAATTCAGTGTGTATTAATTAATAAAGTCTCGTTAAAGCAACAACTGAACACAAAAAGCTTTGTACAGAACAGCTGTGTAGTTAAAGTGGGGTTAATGCAAAAGAAAGTTCATTTTGGATTCAGTGCAGAGCACAGCAACATCGTTTAGTGGAGCACACGTCACTACATCTAGTGAATTATACCGTCCAGTTCAAAATAAACGAGAAAAAACAATCTCATACTGTAGAAAAGTGGTCTAGTAACATGTGCATTTCCAGTGAATCATTCTCGGGCCTCCGTGATAATAGCCATATTACGTCACAAAAAATCCGATCTGCTTACAATCCTTGCTATTTTCTCTCCATTGCTGAAAAAGATTCAGTGCTTATTGTAAATGATCTTAAACAGATCACTACATAGTTATATGGCTCTAATCAGTAAAAATGTGAATCGCTAAAGATTCAAGATTCATTGCAGCCCTGTCATAGTGCATCGTAGGAGAAACATCAGCCCGTGAACAGATCAGTGCACAGTAAAACCTGGTACAAGTTAGCAGTATGGTTAGTTTCTCCCAATGTTGTTTAAAATGTCAACCCCAAAACTAAATTTTTTTGCCCCTATCTACAACCCCTATAAGAGATGAGAGGAAACATTCCAGCAACACTTGGAAATCATACATTCAAATAATGCTACTAATACAATAAATAGGCCTGCTGGAAAAGCGGAAGCTTTTGAAACATGGTGGACGGCTTCTAGAAAGTTCTTAAAGGGCCGTTCACACCAAGAACAATAACTATAAAGATAACTATAAAAACAACTAAATTAGTGTTGCACATGCGTCTGTTGCTTTAATTCTCAAGCTTGTTACAGCAGGATTGATGTTTCTAATGTTTTTATCATTCTTCAGCTGAAAATCATTCCAACAATATTGTTTCTCTGTGCCTTTATCGTTATAGTTGTAGTGTTGACTCATAATATTTAAAATGATTTTTAGAACTATATCTTTATCGTTATCTTTATGGTTAACGTTCTTGGTACGAACAGGCCTTTAGACCAGTTCATCACATCATCTTGGTCAAAAGAGTTTTTGACCAGCTTAGACCAGCTAGAAACCAGCTGCCATGTTCCAAAAACAAAGCTACCATCTTAAAAAAAAGCAAATCCAAAACAATTCATTCAGGTTCATTGAAAATCTGTATGACTTTCTTCTGCAGAAGACTAAAAAATATTAGTCCATACCAAATATTCCTAAAATATTTTGCCAGCTGAACAACTTTGACCAAAAATATTTACTTGAAGTAGTTAATATATTAATAATTTAAAAGCTACATAATTTGGTGAACGATCAGCAAGACATGCAGGTAATAAAATATTCTGAATTTTATTTAAAATTTATACTTATTTTAATGTTAACATTTTATTATTCCAATATTTGCTAGCTTTTCATTAAATCTGCGAACCCCTTTTTGCAAAACACAGGTCCACACCATTAAATTCAATGGGGTCCAATTCTGTTTTGGACACCACACTTTAAGAAATGCTGGGTTAAATACAACCCAGCGCTGGGTAAAATTGGGAAAAACCCAGTTGTTTTGACCCAGCAATTGGTTTTTTTTTTTACCTAGTGGTTGTGCTGGGTTGTTTATAAGTGCACTGAATTTATTGCATGAATAAAAACAGTTCATCAGAATGAAGATTATTCAGAATTTCCTCGTTTGTGTTCCACAGAAGAAAGCCATACAGTTTTGGATTTACACCATGGGAAGAAATGATGAACTGCTATGTGAACTATCCCTTCAAGCTGGATTTCCCAGCAGAATGACTGGTTTTGAAAGGAAAGGCTGTCGCTTTAAAGCTTAAAAATAATAGTTTTGCCTGGCACCCATTAAATTCACTCAAGTGTTCAAGGTCTGCCAACTATAAAATGTTAATCACTGAAATATAGAGAAACTGTATTTATGGCATCAAAAGGCCATGAGTAAACTAGCCTACTTTTTAAGTCCTGGTCTATTTCCACCGAAATAGCTGAGATGTCATTGTCAGAAAATGTAAACTACTTTAGTAGACATAAAAAGTCCGCCTCAGCATCGAGAGAGAAGGGTAAAGTAATATGGCTCTGCTCCTCTCCTTCAGTCATCTGGTGAACACACCAAGTGCAGCTGGTCCGGACTGCCAACGCTCCCGGTGCTGGAGCTCCCGTCACCAACGTCCCGGGCCACCATGCACGGGATGTTGAGATCCGTGGAGCCGCCCGGGCTGGAATCGCTCCTGCTCACGCACTCTTCCTCGAGCACCAGACAAAGTTCCTTCAGATCCAGATTCTCCTTCACCAGACCGTCCTGCATCCGCTCCAGGTCGGCGAGCTTCTTGAGGTATCCGCCGAGGTCCTCGCGCATCACTTTAGCAGCGTGATGGCCGAATAGTTGCCACTCACGGGCGAGTTTCTTCACCTTCAGACGGTCGTCGTCCAGAAAGCAGCATAAATCCCGAAGCTCCTGGTTCTCCTCTTGCAGCCTCTGGTTGATGACTTTGAGTTCCCTGATTTCAAGCAGATGTCCCTGCAGTTGTTTATTGACCTCCTTGATTAATCGACCGCGCTGTATGAGAGCGGACATCTTTTCCGATTCTTCTTTGCGGAGTCGACTCACCAGCTCTTCCTTGGAACAAGCCAGCAAGTCTTCATCGGACATCTTTGACAGCTCCCGGTTCAGTATTTCACTGTCGCTCCCCATATTGTACACAAATTCACCGTCAATTGTTATTACAGCGGTTAAACCATAAAATAACTCTTACGAGGCACATGAGATGTCTGTCACTGTAAATGGATCGCCACATTCCTCATCCAGGCACGAAGAAAACGCTCCATTTCCTCTTTATAACCTATAATAAGGGGGGAAAACACAATTCCTATATGGAAACGGTCTTTTTTTTGCTATGTTTAACGATTGAAAGAACAAACACATCCCGACTGTAACACACTAAACAGGCCTACCTCTCTCCTCAGTGCTTTAAATCGTAATTGGCAGCATTAATTTCTCCGTATTCGGCTTCTGTGAAGCACAATTGCGTTTGTTCCTGCTTCTCGGGATGGGATGAGAGGTCAACACGGAGGTTTAAAATAATCCCTGTGGAGCATCTCTTCTCTTCTGTATTATCAGGGATCACAATGTCCGTCCGCATCCGTCTCTCTCCGCCCTAAAGCTTTTCCAGTGCACACGGAGCTATTTAGTGTCTACATAGGCAAAAAGCGTTCGCCTGAAACGCGGTGTAAATATGACAAATAAATAAATAAGAGTCGAAATGTAGGACAGGCTGGTTATACTAGTGGTGCATGCGATTGGTCGGTTTTACAAAGGAGCAATGTCGGATAATCCGAATCAACGACGCTGAAATGTATGGTGGATGCCTGCGGGTTTACTTCGTGATGATTCCTGAGGAATTCGTTGAGATGTTCCTTGAGATTACAGTGTTTCCTTTGGCGATGGTGGTGGTTGGGGAGGCAGTGATGTCTTCCCCCATCTCCTGCTCTCCTCCCCCTCCCTTCTTCACCTCCTCCCCTCTTCCCTTACCGTAAAAATCTGTACAGTATCCTGGACAGTGAGTAAATTCCCCTCTCACAGCTGTTTCTAATGTCTAAAGCCTCACCATACTCGTATAACACACTGAAAGGATATTAACACACGTTTATGCTAAAATATCTCTAGATAAGGTCTTCCCACTGCTGGGATGGGACTGCATACACACGGGACACACACAAAACTAACGGAAAGGGTGACAAAAGCTTTTTCTCTGCTTTAAGCCATGGTATTTAGCCACATCCTTCCGCCCTGCTCTCCAGCACAATTGCTAGCACGAGGACATAACAATGTGGGGTGTTAACCAGGGCCAGGGGTGAGAGGGGGGTTGCTGGAGGGAGAATGGAAACAGGCCACAGTTTCGGATAAATGAGAGGGAGGGGTGAACAACGGCATGCAACACAATAGGGGAGAGGTGCAGAATAATAAGGCAGCGGTGAAAATGTACTTGTGTCCTTTGGTGGATTCAATGAGAGTTAATTCCAATTTGAATTGGATTTTTTTTAAAAGAGTTATGTTGGATAAGCTGCTGCAGGGGTTTGAATATTTAACATTACTGCCACTGAATATCTTAATAATCTGGTAATGATGACATGGTAATATACACTGACCAAAATTATAAACACAACACTTTTGTTTTTGCCCCCATTTTTCATGAAAACCAGTCAATATCTGGTGTGACCACCATTTGCCTCACGCAGTGCAACACATCTCCTTCGCATACGGTTGATCAGGTTGTTGATTGTGGCCTGTGGAATGTTGGTTCACTCCTCTTCAATGGCTGTGCAAAGTTGCTGGATATTGGCAGGAACTGAAACACGTTGTCGTATACGCCGATCCAGAGCATCCTAAACATGCTCAATGGGTGACATGTCCGATGAGTATGCTGGCCATGCAAGAACTGGGATGTTTTCAGCTTCCAGGAACTGTGTACAGATCCAATTGCATGCTCCCTCAAAACCTGTGACATCTGTGGCATTGTGCTGTGTGATAAAATTGCACATTTTAGAGTGGCCTTTTATTGTATCCAGCCTAAGACACACCTGTGCCATAATCATGCTGTCTAGTCAGCATCTTGATATGCCACACCTGTGAGGTGGATGGTTTATCTTGGCAAAGCAGAAGTGTTCACTAACACAGATTTAGACAGATTTATGAACAATATTTGAGAGAAATAGGCCTTTTGTGTACATAGGAAAAGTCTTACACCATGTGATGTGGTGCGGCGTAACGTGACGTGACAACTGTTGCATCCAGTGTAGACACAGTGTTAGATCTTTTGAGTTCAGCTCATGAAAAATGGGGGCAAAAACAAGTGTTGCGTTTATAATTTTGGTCAGTGTAGTTAAACATGAATGAAACAAATTGTAAATTCAGAGTATGTCTGTGAGAATTTAAGGAATGTAAGAAATTATTTGAAAAAACACCTGATAGCCTCACGATTGAGTCTTAAAAATCTTCTGTGCTTTTACTATTTTTTTAATATCTCCCCACTCTATAGTTTAATATTCTGGATGATGTTTTAAGTTTTGTTTTGTTAACACTTCTCATGTTTTTGCCTCTTTACGATAAATTGCTTGTTGTGTTCCTTATTTGTAATCACTTGGATAAAACTGTCTGCTAACTGAATAAATCTAAATATGATATTTTTCAATATTTGGGGCCAGCAGAAGACCTCTCGAACAAGCAAATCTGATCCATAATATCTAAAAATAAAAATAATACGCTTGGGGTAAGAAGGTAAGATTTTTCATGTTATTTAAAGAAGTCTCCTCCGCTCACCGAGCCTGCATTTATTTGATCCAAGGTACAGCAAAAAAATAAAATAAATTAACTATTTAAAATAACTGTTTTCTATTTAAATATATTTTAAAATGTAATTTATTCCTGTGATTTTCAGCATCATTACTCCAGTCTTCAGTGTCACATGATCCTTCAGAAATCATTCTAATATGCCGATTTGCTGTTCAAGAAACATCATTATTATTATTATAAATATTTAAAACAGTAAAGTACATTTTTCAGGATTCTTTGATGATTTTTTTTAAACATTATTCACTATACCATTCAAAAGCTTGGAGTCAGTTTTTTTTTGTAAAGAAATTATAGAAATTAATACTTTTATTTAGCAAGGATGCTTTAAACTGATCAAAACTGATGATAAAGACATTTATAATGTTACAAAAGATTACTATTTTAGATAAATGCTGTTTTTCTGAATTTTCTATTAACATAATAATAATAATAATAATAATAATAATAATAAATGTTTTTTGAACAGCAAATCAGAATGATTTCTGAAGGATTGTGTGACTGGATTAATGATGCTAAAAATTCAATGATGCAAATGAGTAATGATGCTAAAAATATTCCAGGAATAAATAACATTTTAAAATATATTCAAATAGAAAACAGATTTTTTAAATAGTAAATATATTTCAAACTTTTTACTGTTTTTGCTGTACTTTGGTTCAAATAAATCCAGGCTTGGTGAGCAGAAGAGACATCTTTAAAAAACATAAAAAATCTTACTGTCCAAAAACTTTTTACTGGTAGTGTACATAGTAGCATGTCTGGTTGTAGTTGTTTAAAACTGCAATGTATGTTAAAACAACTATATAGTGGCAAAATGTAACATATTAAAAATCCTACATTCTATCATCTTATAAAATCTTATTTACCTGCACATCATCAACGTACAACTCTAAATAAATAAATAAAGTGATTTTAAAGTGGTTAGCTTAGTTAATTTGACACTTCCCACCCAGATCCTTTTGTATTATGACTTACAGTATGCTAGGGCAGGGACGTTTCCTCCTAGTAAATGGCTCAAGGACACAGGACTAATAGGGCAGGATTGTGATGTCATTAACGTCTCAGTTTCTAGGTTAACTCTACCTGGAATTAAACATGTGACAAGCTCCTCTCACGAAGAGGCTACAGCTATCACCATAATAATAGATTCTTTTATAAATGCACTCCATTTGTAATTGGAACACAATCAAACTTTATTAACAGTCATTTAACACTAACATCTATACTCTCTTTTTACCGCTGGCCTAACTATTCATGCTATATCAAAGCCACAAACAGCACTATTTAACTAGGCCTATAAAACATAGGTTAATTAAGATAAAGTAAAATAATATAAATTAAAACGTTATAATGTATATCGTTATATAGTTCTACTAAATACGATATAGAAAATATCACAATATTCTAAAAAAAATATTAGTGGGATTTATTTAAAAAGCAATAGTGCTGTTTCATGCCAATGGCATGACGAAACATTCATTAAAGTGTCGTTAAAATAGAGTCGTGATGATGTGATGATACCCGAACACGCGATACCAGAAACTACAGTAACTTACAAGCCACGTGAAAGTGACGTAATATGAATGCGGCGCACACCCGGAAGTAGTCACAACAGTGTGCTGCTGTTGCTATGGATGTAGATTAGTCGCTAGACATGACATTTGGGATTTGGTAAATATTAACGCGATGGTTGCCACTTACCCCTGTATGATCCACTCGTGGTATTTATCTTTAAACAGTGCGCAGGCTTGCCTATAAAATAAGTTTATGTTTTCGACGAGTGAAAGTTGAAAGGAACTAGACACACCAAAACAAGAGCTAATGTTGTGACATCTGAATGATTAAAAACCAGCTGTCGCGTTAATACGCTTGTGTCTGGTAAGTCTGTTTTTTTTTTAAATACGTAATGTGTCATGTCTGTGGTGTGCAGAATCGTGTTATGAATTAGTTAAATAGCTAATGATTAGTTAATGGCCGTAACATAAGTTCTGACTAAGAAATCGCTTGTGAGAGTGAGACTCTTAATTCTACTTTATCCTTGCAACTTACTGTGTAACTTTGGATGTTACAATCATCTGTTTAGCCTTAACTATTAACAAACCATGACCATGTGACCTTGCACAGTTTTTTATAGTGCCGATGTCAAGATGTCTGTGGAACTGGATGTATTTGTTGGAAACACCACTATTATGGACAAAGAGGTGTATCAACTGTGGCTGAATGGATATACAGGTAGAGTATCATCCATTGTAATATCTGTTTATCAAGTTAAATTTATATTGAAGGAGATGTCCACTTCCATAACAAAGAATCACATATAATGTCCTCACCCCCTTGTCTTCCAAGATGTTCATGTCTTTCTTTCTTCAGTCGTAAAGAAATTATGTTTTTTGAGGAAAACATTTCAGCATTTTTCTCCGTATAATGGACTATGGTGCCCCGATTTTGAACTTCCAAAATGCAGTTTAAATGCGGCTTCAAACGATCCCAAATGCAGTTGTAAACGATCCCAGCTTAGGAAGAAGGGTCTTATCTAGCGAAACGATCATTTTCAAAAAAATACAATTTAAATACTTTTTAATCTCAAATGCTCGTCGTGCCTTGCTCTCCATGAACTCTGTGTATTCTGACTTAAGACAGTTATTGTATGTTGAAAAAGTCCAATCGAATTTTCTCCCTCAACTTCAAAAATCATTTCAAAATCATCCTACATCGCTGCAGAAGTACCGACCCAGCCTTTGCAAAGTGAACATGCAAGAAGATCAAACACCCTTAAGAAAAAAGATAAAACAGCGATATAGGACGATTTTGAAGTTGAAGGAGAACATGAGATGAGAGTTTTTCAACATACCCTAACTGTCATGAACCGGAAAAA